>JBBJLS010082566.1:0-24552 GCA_037577275.1 Bryconaethiops microstoma
ACACACACACACACACACAAAACCCTACCGGTACCTGCAGTACGTCTACTATCAGGTTATTACACCTTCACTCACTTTATTACACACACACACACACACACACAACCCTACCGGTACCTGCAGTACGTCTACTATCAGGTTATTACACCTTCACTCACTTTATTACACACACACACGCACTCACACTCATCTCTCTCTCTCTAACACACACACACACACAAACACACACACAGAGAACCATACTGTACCTGCAGTAGGTCTATTACACCAGGTTATTACACGTTTACTTACGTTAATATACACACACAACCCTGCCGGTACCTGCAATACGTCTATTACCAGGTTATTATACCTTCATTCACTTTATTACACTTCATTACACATACACACACACACACACACACACACACGCTCACACTCCTTTCCAAAAGTGAATAAAACGGCTGGATTTGGAGACGCCTGGTTCCATTTACCTCCACACACACATACACATTTCCCCTGTTCACAACGGGAGGAGAGGAGTGTGTGTATGTTTATAGTGGTTGATCTGTTGAAGTTTTAAAATTTTTATTATCTTTAGTCTTAACTATTTAGTCTCTTTCTGAGCGTCGCAGCCTGATCACGAAATCGCCTACGTGTGTGTGTGTGTGTATATGAGAGAGAAAGAGAGAGAGTGTGAATAAACAGGGTTTTGGCGCCACCTAGAGGCATACAGGACTAAATTGCGCTGCCACGTACACGCAGCCTGCGGCCTTTACATCCTATAAAACCATGGAGCACCCTGTAATACACTCTGGCACACACCCTCACACTCTGTAACACTCTCAAACACCACCACACACACCCTGACACCCTCTAACACACACATTCGCACACACTCTCTGTAATGCACAACCTGAGTGACAACTCCACGCTACCCAACACCTCTAATTTAACCTCAGAGGAGGAAAATTCCACCCATGTGTACAGAATTACGCCACAATTCAGTGTTTAATTTGTGCACAGAGGAGTTTCAGACTGGGTTTATTGTGAAAATCCCTGAGTCAGAACTGTTCACAGTGGAGGTGAATGGAACCAGACGTCTACCTCTAAAAGTTCCTCACAGAAAGTTATTCCATCAAGTGGTTATAGTTGTGCCGCCTGATGCCTGAGATGTTCTACCAGAGTTTGGAGAAGATTTTTGTCCTAACACTAAACCCCTTTATGGTGGAAGGATGCATGCAGGGCAAAATAGTCCCCAAAGAAAAGTGATTTAGTTCAGATTCATTATTTTACATCATCAACATCCGTAGAAACAACTGGAGCTTCAATGGGGGCGATAACACGGCTGGTTCTATTCACCTCCAATGTAAAGAAATAAGAGTTTTTACAGTCAACCAAACACACTCTGAACACACACTGAATACTCACTGAACACACTCTGAACAATCTCTGAACACACACAGAACACACTCTGAACACACACACTGGATTAGGGAGGAATTCTGGTAAAATCATTCTTGATCATAAATTAGAAAAATTGGTGGAATTTTAAAACAACCCTCCAGGACCCATCCCCCCCACACTCCCCACTCTCTCTCGCTCTCACACACACACACACACACACACATTTACACTCCACCCCCATTTAGGGCTGTCTGAACAATCGCCCTGTTCTTCTGCAGACAGGAAACCCTCCACCTCCCCTCACACCTCAGCAGGCTCTCACTGTTCTGCCAACAATGTGAGAAACATGTTCTAAAAATCATTCTTTGTTATTCATGATAATAATAATAACACTAATAACAACAATAATAATAATGGCTGTTTGACAATGCGATTTTTATTTTATTCAGTGTTTATTTCAGACTGACAGTGCAGGATCCTGTGTCTGATTCTGGTGTTATGTTCTTTGTGTGTGTGTGTGTGTGTGTGTAGTTGAATAACCTGGAGAAGGCCGTGTCAGCAACACACACATACCTCCAGCGGAACCCAGGGGACCCACAGCTCTCCAAAAACCTCAACTACTATAAGAGCCTGTTTGATATTGAGGAGTATCTGATCGACCAGGAGGAGAAACCATATGAGGTGAACACACACACACACACACACACACACACACACACACACACTGCATGTTACACAGCTACTGCACTACAGGAGAAAGACCCCCCTTCTCCTGTGGCTCATTAGACACATCATCAGGGTCAGAAACAGCCCACTTTAAAGTGCACTTGACTGATAGAAACACCAGCCACCAATCAGAGCGAAGTCTGAGAACCAATCAGACCAGCGATGAAGTGTTATTTTTCTGTTTCTCTCTCTGTCTCTCTCTCTCTCTGTCTGTCTGTCTCTCTCTCTCTCTGTCTGTCTGTCTCTCTCTCTCTCTCACTCTCTCAGGTGGAGTTCCTGCGTGCAGTGAAGCTGTATAATGCGGGGGACTTTAGTCGGTCAGTGTTGGGTCTGGAACGAGCATGTGAGGAGTACATGAGCTCGTATGAAGAGTGTTTGGAACTGTGTGAGGGATCGTATGAGCTACAGGAATTCAAGGACTTTTACCCCACACTGGCAGGTCAGCACACACACACACACACACACACACACCTACATATATATACGCACTCTATCTCTCTCTCTCTTTCTCTCTTTCTGTTTCTGTGCAGGGCTTTTCGTGGAAGTGCTGAAGTGTAAGGTGAACTGTGAGGAGAACTTGATGCCGAATGTGGGCGGATTTTTTGTGGAGAAATTTGTTGCCACAATGTATCACTACATGCAGTTTGCTTACTATAAATGTGAGTAACACACATACACACACACACACACACACACACAAATCATCAGAATATGAAAGTTCGCCATCTTAAAGCTCCATACCACCTTAAATAGTTCAGTGTGGGGTTGTTCAGGACCCACCCTTAATACCTTACAGATTTCTTTGTTACCATGGTAACAGCACACACAGAACATGCATTGAACACCACTGAACACACACTGATCCCACATTGTACACAATGCACAGACTGTACACACACTGATCCCCCACTGTATACACTGCACAGACTGAACACACACAGTACACACATTGCACAGACTGAACACGCACTGTACACACATTGCACAGACTGAACATGCACTGTACAGACTGAACACACACTGTAAACACATTGCCCAGACTGAACACACATTATATACACATGGCACCGACTGAACACACACCTTATACACATTGCACAGCCTGTACACACAGAACACACATTGCACACACTACAAAGACAGAACACACACTGTACACACACTTCACAGACTGAACACACACTGGACCCACACTGAACATGCTGGATACACACTGTACCCACACTGGATACACACTGTGCCCACACTAAACACATTGGACACACACAGTACCCACATTGTATACATTAAACACATACTGTACCCACACTGAACAAACTGAGGTCGGCACAGGTTTAATGATTCAGAGGGACACAGGCCACTGCTGCCATGGCAACCAGTGCATGGTACTGTGCACTGGTTACTTTATTACTGCCCTGTGTGTGTGTGTGTGTGTGTGTGTGTGTGTGTGTGTGTGTGTGTGTGTGTGTGTGTGTGCAGTAAATGATGTACGTAACTCCGCCCCTTGCGCTCTGAGCTACATGCTGTTCGATCCGTCTGACCCAATAATGAAGCAGAACGTGGAATATTACAAGTTCTACAGAGAACAGTGGGGACTGACAGAGAACCACTTTATACCTCGGCCTGTAAGAACACACACATATACACATACATACAAACACACACACATACACACACACGCACACAATATACACACTTATTTTACTGACTTTAGTACATAGGTCTGAGGTAGTCAACACCTTTTTGTGTGTGTTTGCAGGAGGCGCTGCATTATTATAACCAGACAGTAAAACTAAAAGAAATGCTGGAGTTCGCTCAGAATTACCTTCAACCAGATGATGAGGTAAAACACACACAAACACATACACAAAAACACACACAAACACACACACTCGCACACCTCCCAACAACACACACACACACTCTCACACCTCCCAATAACACCAGACCTCTCATGCCTCTCAGCCTCGTCCCAGCGGGTGTGGAATGTTTCGGGAGTGTGTGATACTTGCAATGTGAGCTGCCTTTGTTTAATTTTTAATAATAAGCATGTGTGTGTGTGTTTGCTTGTACGTGTGTGTGTGTGTGTTCAGGATGTTGTTAGTCCAGAGGAAGCTGCAGTTGGACCCTCGTCTCCTCCTGATGAAGAGTTTGAGGGGCCCGGCGATTATGAGGAGTCGTTCCTGGCTGAGTGGTGGCAGGAACCCAAATCTAAAGGAGACATCGGAGAAGCAGAATAACACACACACGCGCACACACAATGAAAGAGCCCATGTTTAAACACACTGATCTGCTCTTCAGAAGCGTGTGTGGTCCTACGGTGACTCCTGACCAAACACAGATCCAGACCCACAGAGCCACAGAATGATTCCACACACTGGGCCTTTTCTGTGTGTGTGTGTGTGTGTGTGTGTGTGTGTGTGTGTGTGTGTGTGTGTGTGAGATGCTCAGATGGATGAAGGGAAAAGCTGTGAAACCTGAAGGATCAGCGATTCACTCTGACTGTGAATCACTGAAACAGCGACCGTTGCCGCATTTGTTCCAGAGGAACCAAAATTCATCTTAAAAGTAATAAAAACAACACGTTTATGTTCCAGACTGATCTCTGGCTGTCCCAGACTAATATCCCATATTTCCAGAATGATCTTTTATTGACCCAGACTACTCTCAGACCATTTAAGACTGCCCAAGATTAATCTCTGACTGATTCAGATTGATCTCTGATGGTCCTAGGCTGCACTAAACTGATTTTATTACTGTTCTAGTGAGTTCTAGACTTATCTTTGGATGCCCTAGACCTCAGAAAGTCTCTGTCTGATCTCAGACCACTCTCACTGTTCCAGACTACTCACAGATTGTCCACAACTAATCTCTGACTGATGCAGACTTATCTCCGATTGTCCCAGACTGCATGAGACTGTTTTTTTTTTTTAGTTCTAGAGAGTTCTAGACTTATCTTTGGTTGCCCTGGACCTCAGAAAGTCCCCGTCTGATCTTAGACACTTTCAGACAGTCCCAGAGTTATCTTGGATTATTCCAGACAGGGCCATACTGATCTCAGACTATTCCATACTGATCTTTCACTAATCTTGGAGAGTTTTAACAGGCTCTGTATTGTTTTATATATTTATAGTCAATGACTCTGACCCGCCGTGTCAAGTTGTGTCTCTTCAGGTTTCTTTATTTGTTTAGTTGTTTTGTTGGAGGCGGGGCGGGGCAGGGTGGGGTTTGGAAATGAAAGGAATAAAGATCCTTTGTTTTAAATGATGTTTCTCTCAGAATTTATGACATCACAAACCTGAAATAATCCACACTTCAGAAACATCCTGCTCACCTTCCATAAACAAACCCACACACCTGCTCACCTTCTATGTGTGTGTGTGAGAGAGTGCGCTTGTACATGTGTGTGTATGTGTGTGTGTGTGTGTGAGATCTCAGTATTAATTCAGATGACTTTGACAGTTTATTAAGTGATGTTGATCCACTCTGATCTCAGTACAGTCAGACTCACATGCATACATACAGAGAAAGCAGGAAATAAACCAGCATAAACAGAATAAAACGTTTAATAAGTTATTAAAATGATTTACGCACAAACAGAGAAACGCCTCCCTGTGTGAAGTTCGACTGGTCAATTCAGACTTGGAGCATTAAGAACTCTGGAATTCGGGATCGGAGATGTTCAGTCATGTGTGAAACACACACACCCTGAATTATTACCAATTTTTCAGTTAAAACTAAAAAAAAATATTTTTGTTGTAGTACTGAAATGCTGATGAATCTTTTTTTCATCAGTGCCATTACAGAAACATAAGAGAATGGTGGTTTTGATGGACTTCTTGTGTGAACAGTCAAGTGTTTTTATGGTCAGTGTTTTTACAGTCAGTGATTTTACAGTCAGTGATGTTATGGTCAGTTATTATACAATCAGTCAGTAGGTTTAGTCAGTGGTGTTATGGTCAGTGGTTAAACGACCAGTCAGTTGTTTTACAGTAAGAGGTGTTATGGTCAAAGGTTATATGATCAGTCAGTGGTTTTACAATCTGTAGTTTATTAGTCACTTGTTTTACAGTCAATGTTACGGTCAGTGGTGTTATGGTCAGTGGTTCACCAGTCAGTGGATTTACGGTCAGTGGTGTTACGCTCTGTGATTTTAGGCTTAGTGGCTTCAGTTAGAGGTTTTATGGTCAGTGGTTATACAGTCAGTGATTTTATGGTTAGTGGTTTTACGGTCAGTGGTTATACAGTCAGTGATGTTATGTTGAGTGGTTTTACAGTCAGAGGAGATGATATGATCGGTTGTTTTATGATCAGTGGTTTAACAGTCAGACACTGGTTTTATGGTAAGTGGTGTTACGGTCAGTAGTTTTATGGTCAGTGATATTTTTATCAGTGGTTTTATGGTCAGTGGTTTTACGGGCAGTGTTATTATGGTCAGTGGTTATACAATCAGTCAGTGTTTTTATGGCCAGTAGTGTTATGATCTGTGATTTTATGGTCAGTGGTTTTATGGTCAGTGGTGTTATGATCAGTGGTTTAACGGTTAGTGGTTTTACAGTCAATAGTTTACAGTTAGTAGTGTTACGGTCTGTTGTTTTACATTCAGTAGTGTTACGGTCTGTTGTTTTACAGTCAGTAGTGTTACGGTCAGTGTTGTTACAGTCAGTAGTAAGTGGTTTAATGGTCAGTGGTTTAATGGTCAGTGGTTTAACGGCCAATGGTTTTACGGTCAGTGATGTCATGGTCACTGGCCTTAAGGTCAGTGGTTTTATGGTCAGTGGTTATATGGTCAGTGGATTTATGGCCAGTAGTTTTACGGTCAGTGGCTTTATGGTCAGTCAGCACCACTGAGCAACAGCATGGTCAGGAACAGCTTTTTCCACAGAAAACCAAAATTAAAGGTTCAAGTTTAAATCTGACCTGCATTGTTAACTCTAAGGTCACATACACACACACGCGCGCGCACACACACAGGCTCTAGGGCCTCCATTATGCAACAGATGCAATTCTGAGAATAAATCACTTCAGTGAGAATTTCTGCAGAAATATGCTAGAGAGAGAAAGATACAGAGAGAGAGAGAGAGAGGCAGGGCTGGTTGTGGCAGGTCTGAATAAAGTGATACATTTTTTAATTAATCCAGAAAACAAATGATATAAACACTGTTAATTTAGTCATCAACACACACACACACACACACACATGCAGTAAAAGTTTAAAGTGTGGAATGTTTGTGTTTCATGCAGTAACGCCTGAGCGAGGACAGGAGGACAGGAGAAATCTCAGCTCTGGACGTCCAGTCAGGAATGAAAAAGGGATGAAAGAAATCAGACGACAGTCTCAAATCCTGCTGTTAAAATCATCTTGTCTTTCTCTTCTGCCACAGTTCAGTTCTGCTACATGGAGTGTGTGTGTGCGCAGGGCAAGGGGGGTTGGCATAAAAACATCCAGCTTCCTCTAAATACACAACCAGGACCACAGAACCACCAGGACCACCAGAACCATCAGGACCACCAGGATTACTGGGACCATCAGGAACACCAGGACCATCGGAAGCATAAGAACTTTTTGGACCATTAAAAAAGTCCTCAGAGAGGTGATAAAAACTTCCTCCAGTCCACAGTGGCTTTTTTAATTCCGGTAATTGCTCTGGACAGGTTGATGTATTGCACTTGCTTTTATTTCTGAGAGTCAGTTTTAGCAAACAGCTTTAATCTCCAGGCTAAAATCAAACACACACAAACGCACACACACACACACACACACACACACACATTCTGAGGCTGGTCCATTGCTGAGCACTATCTTCTGTTGGTGAGACAGGCGAGTCGTTGCTCGTGATTGGCTGGAATGTAGTGTTGGATGTTCTGCTGGTGGAGAACTGAGATCTGAGCAGATCAAGAGTGAGGAGTAGTTCCAGAGGATGGAGTGGAAGACTTGCACTTGGGCGTGGAGAGGACACACACACACACGCGCGCACACACGCACACACACACACACACACACACACACACACACACACACACACACACACAGATTGTAAACTATCCTCCTCCAGACCTGCAGAGAAAAAGAACATTATTTACAAACAGGTTCTGAAATGAAAACCAATCATCTTCAATCATCTGTCACCTTCAGACTTTTCACCTTGCATCACATTACACTTTACACTTTACTGTGTAAGCACAGCTGTTGGAAACATTTAAAAAATTTAGTGACCCCACAAAAACCAAATTCTTCAAAATCAGAGAATCAGACCTAAATACACACCTCACTCAACAATAATAACAATAATAACAACAAACAACTAATAATAATAATAATAACAGTAATAAGTGAATGGAATTCTGCTGATTTCATGTCGGACAGTAATGAGAGTGCCAGTTGTTTATTAAAATAAATATTTTTAAACTGCATACTCAGCAGTATGAAATTAATGTTTATTTCAGCCACTGTCACTTTTACTAATGACAGTAATTCACTTGATATAAAGTGAATTTAATTAAACTAATCTGGCAAATCAATCCACCCCGACAGTCGTGGAAACAGGTTTGATGATCTGGATTCAGAAGCAGATCCTGAGGTGTGACGCAGTAAACGGATCCTACCTTCCTCTTCGGATGTTCCTACATTGACGGACGATCAGGAGACGGAGGAGTAGAGTACAGAGAGAAACATCAGTAATAAACCATAACACTTCCAAAACATCCAAAAATCCAAACACCATTCCGAACACATATTCACACAAAAACCTCAGTGAAGATCACCAAGTGTCCCTGTCCTGTCTGAGGAGCTCAGGAGAACCTGGAATTACTCTGAGACCAGGTATACTAAATCACTAAAGCTGGAGTTTGGTGGGTTCTGGTTTCTGGGATAATTTCAGGAGCATTTCCATACTATTTAAGTCTATGTGAAGATCACCTGGACTACTGAGAATTTCATTGGTTTATCCATGAATGTTCAGTTTACTTCAAGAATAGGCTTAACCCATGGATTGTACTATAGTATAGTATAGAAGAGTATATTGTTATATAGTAGTGTACAGTGTGTGTATAATAGTGTATTGTATAGTGTAGTGTAGTATAGCGTAGTGTAGTATAGTTTAGTATACTATAGTATATTGTAGGGCACTGTAGTGTGGTATAATGCAGTATAGAATAATTTTGTATAATATAATGAAATGCAGTGTAGTGTAATGTACTATAGAGTATTGTAGTGCTGTGTAGTATAGTGTAGTGTAGAACAGTGTAATGTAGTGTAGTTTAGTATAATGTAGTATTGTGTATTGTATAGTGTAGTGTAGTATAATATAGAAAAATGCAGTGTAGTATAGTGTAGTGTAGAGTGGTTTAGTTTAGTATACTATAATATTGTGTAGGATAGTGTAGTATAGTACAATGCAGTACAGTAATCGCCCGACATTCGCGGGGGTTACATTCCAAGAGTACCCGTGGTAAAAAATGCCTGAAAATGCCTATTTTTATAGTGTACACCCTAAATATGCCCCCAGATATGCTCCCAAAATACTTTAATTAAATTTTAAACTCAGCCTAATGCATTACCCTTAAAGAAAATGTAAAGGTGACAGTACCAAAAAATGTATAGTTATATTTTATATGGAAATGTAGCTGAACGTATGTTAATATTTATGTCACAAAATGAGTAAATTATATTTTTCTTTTTAATTTAGCACTAAAAGGCATGAAAAATTATATACTGCCATGAAAAAAGCTGTGACGTTAGGGCCTCATCTGTCACGCCCCCTCGTCCTGGTGCTGGGGTGTTTATGTTTGGGCGCAGCGCTTAACAAGGCAATCAGACACTGACCAGCGGAGGCTCATTCTATTCAGGTGCGTCTGATTGCCTTGCTAAGTGCCACGCCCAAACATAAACAACCCAGCATGAGAATGAGTGTGTGTGGTGGAAAAGGCCCGGATGTCACAAAAGCAAAAAAAATCCGCAGTTTGCGGGAATTTGCATGAGTTTCCGCGAACAATTATTTGTTTGTTTCAAGGAAAAATCAATGAATGACTGAATCCGTGACTGCTGAATAAGCAGGGGTTAATGTATAATATAATTTACTTATATAATGAAGTACAGTGTAGAATAATGTAGAAAATTATAGTGCAGGGCAGTTCTGTCTAATGGAGCATAGAGTAGCATAGTCTGTTATAATATAGTATAGCGTACAGTAGTGCATTGTATTACATTGTAGTATCCTGTAGTATATAGTGGAGTGCAGTGTAGTCTAGTTTCATGTAGTATAGTGTAGTAAAGTATAGTGTAGTGTAGTATAATGTAGTACATAGTGTATAGTGTACAGTATAGTGTAGTATAATGTTATAAAGTGCAGTGTAGTATAGTGTAGGGTAGTTTAGTATACTGTAGTGTAGTGTAGTGTACTGTAGTGTTGTGTTGTTGTAGTGTAGTATAATATAGTGTAGTGTAGTATATTGCAGTGTAGCTTAATATAATGTAATACAGTGAAGTGTATTGCATTGCAATATGCAAGTGTAGTGTATAGTGGAGTGCAGTGCACAACATAGTGTAGCATAACGTAGTTAAGTACAGTGCAGTGGTGTGTAGTATACTATAGTATAGTGTAGGGTAGTGTAGTACAGTATAATGCAGTATAATATAGTATAATGTATAATGTATAATATAATGAAGTGCAGTGTAGTATACTATAGTATAGTGTAGGGTAGGGTAGTGTAGTATAATGCAGTATAATATGGTATAATGTTTAATGTTGTATAATATAATGAAGTACAGTGTAGTGTAGTGTATTGTATTGTTGTGTAGTATAGTGTAATGTAAAACATTGAAGTATAGTGTAGTGTATAGTTTAGTGTATCACATACTGTAATATAGAGTAGTAGTGTATAGTTTAGTATATCATCTAGTGTAGTATAGAGTAGTGTAGTATAGTGTAGTGTAATGTATAGTATAGTATACAACAGTATAGTGTAGTGTAGGCTAGTGTAGTACAGAATAATGCAGAAGAATGTGGTATAATATGATGAAGTACAGTGTAGTGCAGTGTACTATATTGTATTGTTTTGTTATGTAGTATCGTGTAGTGTGTAGTGTAGTGTAGTGCATACTGCAGTATAGCGTAGCGTAGTATAGTGTTGTATGATGTAATATAGTGCAGTGTTGTATAGTGTAGGGTAGTGTAGTGTAGTTTAGTATACGATAGTATAGTTTAGTGTAGGGTAGTGTTGTATAGTATAATGCAGTATAATATAATATAATATAATATCCCAAAAACCTAAACCCAAATCCCTAACTCCTAAAACAAAACCCCTAACCTCTAAACTCAAATCCCTGACCCATAACCTCTAACCCTGGGGGGTTTGAATCTCTGCTGCTAGTGGCACCACTGAGGTACCCTTGAGCAAGGAACCGTCCCCACACACTGCTCTCCTGGCGCTGTGTTCCTGGCTGCCTGTTGCTTCACTTGGGTGAATGGGTTAAATGCAGAGAAAAATTTCATGCTGTTCACATGTGTGTGCTGTGGTGTGTTCACGCATGACAAATGGACATTTTACACTTTTTTAAACCATAGTCCCTAAACACCTAATCTCTAACCCCTCACCTCTAACCCCTAAACCCTAACCCCCTAAACCCTTACCTCTGATTTCTAATCCCTAAACCCTAATCCATAACTTCTAAACCCTAATTCCTGACTTCTAAACCCTAATCCATAAACTCCAAACTTTAATCACTAAATCCTAAAGCAGAGAAGGCACGGGAGGCAGTGGAGGCAGTGGAAGCAGTAGAGGCAGTGGAGGCAGTGGAGGCAGTGGAGGCAGTGGAAGCAGTGGAGGCAGTGGAGGCAGTGGAGGCAGTGGAAGCAGTGGAAGCAGTGCAGGCAGTAGAGGCAGTGGAGGCAGTGGAAGCAGTAGAGGCATGCTTCAGGACAGGAGCAGGCAGACATGCAGAGATTCACAGAATAATGAAGAACAGCAGCGCTAAAGACAGAAACCCAATCCAAACCCCACCTTGTCCCCAACCCTCATCCTCTAAGCTTCGTCTCACCTTTGTCTTCACCACTCATCCCCCCTCTTCCTCTTATCCTCGTCCCCAACCCTCATCCGCACCTCTCGTCCCCCTTCTTTCATCCTCATCCCCTCATCCCCATCCCTCATCCCCACACCCTTGCCCACTTAGTCTTTTCCCTATTCCTTATCCTCTTAGTCTTGTCTACCTCTTCCTCTTAGCCTCATCTTCTTAGCTTCAACCGCACTTTGTCCCCACCCCCTCGCGCCATCCATCGCCCTACTAACCTCATCTCCATCCTTCTTCCCCACCCCCTCGCCTTTCTAGCCGCATCCCAAATCCCTGTCCCCACCTCACTGTCCCCTTGTCTCCACCCCTCGTCCCTGTCCCTCATCTCCACATCCTTGTCCCCATCCCTCATCCTCTTAGCCTTGTTTACCCCTTCCCGCACTTTGTCCTCACCCCCCAACCCCACCATTCATCCCTATCCCACGTTCTCACCCCCTTGTCCCTACCCCTCATCCTCATCCCCTTGTCCTGTCGCCATCTCCATCTTTTCATCCTTGTCCCCTCGTACTCGTTCCCCTAAAAATGTCTGCTGTTCATCTTCATTGTGTTGTTTTGATGTTTTATCTCTCAGTTTTTTCTCTTAAACAGGAAGCCAGGGAGAAGGAGGCGGTCAGCTGGGTCATTTGGATTAATTTCAACAGTCATGATGGACACAGAGGAGTCACATACAGGACACTGCCATCCACAGCAACCATGAGGACGTGTTCACAGTGCAAGACATCCAGCGAGTTTTCAGTAAGAGAACATTTAAAAATCATTTTGGAGGGAGTGTGTGTGTGTGTGTGTGTGTGTGTGTGTGTGTGTGTGGGTGTGTAATGAAGTGTATAAAGAAAAAACGACTATAATCATGAAGAATGCCTGAGGAACTGTTTCAGAGAGGTTTCTAAAAAAAATACAGTATTAAATGAATTCTGCATTTCAGGTCTTAGTGGATTCATCCAGAATCCATCACTTCTGTTCAAGGTGAGTCCAGAGAGACTCCAAAGAGACTCCAGAGAGACTCCAGAGAGACTTCAGAGAGTTACATCAGGAACCAGAGAGGAGAAGCAATCAAGTTCTGATTTTCTGAGTTTGATCCTGAATACCGGAATTCATCCGGTAAATTAGCATTAGTGTGCAGGCTATCAGCCTGACTCTGTCGGGTCTGAGTGGGCGAAGATTACCCGCGTTTAACATTGGCCTCTGTGTTTGTGTGTGTGTGTGTGTGTGTGTGTGGCCCACAGAGAGGAAATGCAGAGCTGATACCGGGTGTTTCCGAGGTGAGTTACCCTTAAGGTCAGGGGTCAGAGAAGAACTGCAGGCAGTGGGCGGAGCCAGCGGCTGTAATGTGGTCATGCGGTGAGCGGCAGGGTGAGGAACTCTGTGAGACATGAGCAGTACAGAAGCATGCCAGGAATCTTACTTAAATCCCCAGCCTGTGCCCCCCAGGACTATCGCAGCCAGCAGAATCGCCCCCGCAATCGAGCCTATAATTATATTGGTACCACTGGGACCTGTGGGGGGCGGACACAACACAACAGCACCACCAAACACAAATAAGAAAACAGTAAACACCACACACCAACCACCACTGACCATCACCACTGTGTGTGTGTGTGTAGGCGGGGGGGGGGGGCACGACAGTTAGAGTGAAGTGAAGTTTCTTTACGTTTCAGTTTGTCTTTGTCTGCGGGGGTGCGGGGGGGGCCAAGGGGTCGGGGAGGCTTTAAGAGCCACTGAGCTCAGAGCACTGCAAGAGAACAAGGACACACTCTGAGAACAGGCCACACACACTCAAACACATATAGTAATCCTCTACAGACCTACACATAAACACACGCACACACACACACACACACACACACACACACGTATATATACACAGACAGACACAGAAAAGACAAACATATATATATATATCTACATACCAACAAGCACACATACATACGCACACACAGACACACACACTGCCCAATACAAAACCCCCAAACAAAGGAACGAAAGACACATACTGTATTTCATACTGAAAAATATCCCACTATACACATATGTGCAGTACACAGTGTATGTGTGTGTATGTGTGTGTGTGTGTGTGTGTGTGTGTGTGTGTTTGTGTGTGTATTTGCAGATAGACCTTTCTTGTCAGGTCCGGGTGGAGGTGTGGGATCAGGAATCGGATCAAACACGCTGCAGTCCTTCCCAGTGTAATCCGGCTCGCAGATACACTTCACCTCATTACTGCAGGTCTGCAGGACAGAAGGATGTTTGAAACAGAAGCCCATAAACTACTCACACACTCTTCAGGACCCCAGTGGAGAACTACAGCATCAACAATTCTGTATTCCATTTCAATCCTGAAAATTGTGGGTCGTCTCACAGGTTTCAGGTCATCTCATTCAGACCATCACCAGAGACACAGACCTAAACATGCAGAAACTGTGAATCTCACTGCAAGACTCTTACTGATGCAATGTGGTGTGTGTGTGTGGTGTGTGTGTCTAGGTGGAGAATCAGAACCTATTCTTGATGGGCAGTGGTATTACTGCCCATTACACTACACTCACCACTCTCATTTCAAACTTCTGGAGGACCAAAAGAGAATCCTGGAGACTACATGATCCTGGAATAACCTCCTGAATAGTCATCCGCATTAGTGGAAGTTCCAACAGCATTCCTTATGAACTGCTGAAGCACTCAAGGTACTTCTTTATAAGAACCCTCCACCAATATATCAACTAATAAAAGCATCCCAGACAGTGTCCTGTATAGATGAGATAGGCTGATCCACATCACACTTGAATGACAACACTTAAATGATGGCTGTGGAGGTGAATGCTGCTGAGAACCTGAGACTGTGCCTTCAGATCAGCCCTGAGAACAGTTAGGAGCCAAAATGTCCCACCATTAGAGCAGCAAAGTGTGAACATGCTCAGAAAATCCACAACCACTTCCAGGACACTGGTCAAAGCTATCACCTACAGAACATCCCCACCTACCTGTGATGAATCTGAATGCACAGTTTAAAGCACAAAATGATATGGCAGCAAGAATGACCAACCCGCACCCCTTGACCAGGTCTGACCATGGCTGATGTGAAAAAACTCTGTTCAGTGTCACCCACAGAAGGCTGCCAGACCAGACAACATACCGGGCCGTATGCTTAGGGTATGTGCAGACCACCTGGCAGATGTTCTCACAGACATCTTCAATATCTCTCTGAACTCCACCATTGTTCCCGTTCCATCCTTGTGCCAAAGAAGTAGGTGTTCTGGTTCAATCACCCTGTCGCACTCACACTCATCATCATGAAGTGCTACAAGAGGCTTGTCATGAAGCACATAAAATCACAGCTGCCACCCTCACTGGACTCCCTGCAGTTTGTGTATCATCCCAAATACTCTACAGATGATCTCCACCACCCTTCACCTGGCCCACACCCACCTGGACTAAAAGGACGCTTATGTGAGAAGATAAGACAAACCTTTATTAGTCCCACAAGTGGGAAATTTACGTTGTTACGGCAGAAGTGGACAGTACATGTATGTGCAGCAAAAAACAACAGAATAACAACAGAATGCACAGAATGCTGATCATAGACTTCAGTTCATCCCCAACAAGATGGTTCCTCAGCATCTGATTCTGAAACTGAGACTGCTGGGCCTAAACACCTCCCTCTGGGAGACCTCAGTCAGTCAGGATCAGGAGCAACATCTCCAGCACTGTGAGTTCAGTCCCCGCTGTTTACTCTGCTGACCCACGACTGTGCAGCAATCACTGATGACACGACTGTGATCAGCAGGAGCGACGAGGTGCTGTACAGAGAGTAGCGACAGCTAAGGGACCAGTGCAAAGTGTCCCTGAATGTGGATAAAACAAAAGGGATGGTCGTTGAGTTCAGGAGGGCACCAGGTGATCACTCTCCACTGAATATCAATGGTACTTTGGTGGAGATCGTCTAGAGCAGCAAATTATTTAGTGTGCACATCATGGAGAACCTTACATGGACCCTCAACACCAGCTCCATCATCAAGAAGTTTGGTATGTCAGCCAAGATCCTCAGCAACTTCTACAGCTGCATTGTGGAGAGAGAGAACACTGACCAGCTGCATCACTGCATGGTACGGTAGCACTACTGCTATGGACCGCAAATGCATGCAGAGAGTGATAACAACTGCGGAGAAGATCATCAGGACTCCGCTGCCCTCTCTGCAGAGCATCTACCACCACAGAGTCCAGAGGAGAGCTGCCTCCATCCTCAAAGACCCCACACACCCCCAACACGGACTGTTCACACTTCTGCCCTTAGGACGAAGGTTCAGAAGTGTGAAATCTAGAACCTCCCGATTAAACATCTCCAGCAAAGAAAGAATTTCATAGCACAGAGAAATGTGATTTCTACTGTACATATGACAATAAACATTTTGAATCTTGAATCTTGAAGTATGTCTACTAGGACTAGGTGTTAAAATCCCTTGATGACCAGCACTGTATGGTGATTTCCTCTAAGGTAGTGCTCTGCCTCCAGTACAACACATCATCAGTTGTGTACCCCGGGAAACTGAGGAGAAACTGAGGAGAAACTGAGGAGAGCGCACGTCTTCTCCTCCACACATTAATGTTCTCTTGTCTGATTGTTTTGTTGCTCCTGTTTTCCTTGCTCTCTCTCTCTCTTGTTCTCTTTTCACTCTGAGTATGTTGTCCTGTCCTGCACTTGTGTGGTCTTGTAGTGTTTCTGGTTTTATTATTAATCCTATGTTGCACTAAAATTACTATGGAGAGCTGAAGCCATAATGAGTGATGAGAGAGTGAGGACCACCCTACCCATCTGAAGAGAGAGAGGACAGCTATACTGAGTGATGGGGGAGAAGGAGGACCACCCTACCCACCCAGAGAGAGAGAGGAGGGGGAAATATGAGACTCTAGCTGACCGAACTTTGTAATAAAATTTGAAGCTCCAGAATGAAAAATGGATATGATGGACACTGTGTGTGTGTGTGTGTGTGTGTGTGTGTGTGTGTGTGTGTGTGTGTATTTGTTTGTGTGTTCCTCACCCCATGGTTGGAGCAGGTCAGTCCTGAGCTGGATCCCGAGCAACTGCTGATGTTGAAGGAGCTGAGAGGAAGGCAGCGGCGCTCCAGACACATCATACTGGGACCACAGGGAGTTCCATCCTCCACATAACCCAGATCAGATCCATCCTCCAGTACAGCATGACCCCCACTACACACACACACACACACACACACACACACATGCACACACATACCCGGTTTAATTCAAAATAGCCATAACCGTTATCATTAATTATCACTGGTTGCTTTGTCATTTGATCATGCTGCAGCACTCTTAGACAAAAATGCACACGCTCACACACACACATATACACATAAACACACACACTAACCGGCAATCCAGGTATTTGCTCTGGTGGTAGATGGTCAGGCTGGTAAGCTCCCCCTGCAGGTCCCCAGACCTCGGCTTTTCCGTTACATTGGAACAAAAAAGAAAACCACACAGCACATCCCTTCTCACACATACACACACATACACACACACACAAAGCTGCTTTGAATAAAAGCATCTACCAAATTCCGAAAAATCAGGGGGTGTGTGTGTGTGTGTGTCTGTGTGTGTGTGTGTGTGTGTGTGTGTGTGTGTGTGTGTTTGTGCGTGCACGTGTGAGCATACGGTTTATTGCACTGGGTCCAGCCTTGTCCTCCTGGAGCTCGACCACAGTTTCCTTTCTCTGTTCCTTCAGCATTTAGCTTCTCATAACAGAACCGGTCTGCTGCACCTGCACACACACACACACACACACACACACACACACACACACACACAAAGACAAACACACACACACACACATACACACATACACACAACAAACATTTTAAAAGGCTATTCATTTGGAATTAGACAAGAATGAATGTAGGATTCCATATTTTGGGGATCACAATGCTAAACAATCAAAATTTGAGAAAAGAAGTGTACAGATGAAGTGAGGCCTGGTGGACAAGAGAGATGGTGAGATCTGGGAAAAGGTGAGATCTTGGAGCACGGTGAGTATAACGAGGGTGTTGGTGCTTCCAAGCAGCTTGCAGAGATTATAGTAGCATGAATCGAAGTGGGCATAGCTGTGCCAGGCCCATAGCTCTGATAGTGTATATTTGAAACCTACAGTTATAGTAATTAATAGACAGACAGTGATTCCTCCAGCTACTTCATGACCAGGTCACATGGCTGATGTACACTGAGAGTTATCAGAATGCCAACCAGAACCAAAACAGCCACTGCGTTAGCCGGAACTCTGATAACTCCACACCTTACCTGTAGTTTTTAGAAGGAAAAGCAAACAGACCTCACAGAAGGCCATGGTGAGACTGTGAGGTAAGGAAACCTACTAAGGATGTGGAGGCCAGATGGGTGATAATAAAGAAATATGACAACAAATTCTTCTAGATCTTTCTGCAGGTTTGATACTATAAGCCACCAGATCCTCCTAGCTTTACTCGTATCTTGGAATCACTGTTTCTGCAACCTTGAGGGTCACAATAATCAAGTATCATGGAAAGGATCTCTGTCTGCCCTACAAAGACTCACCACTGGTGTTCCCCACGGCTCAGTGCTCTGCTCCCTTCTCTTTTCCTTATACACTCACTCTCACTCAAGCACACTTTTCACACACTCCTCATACACATTCCTAAAACACTCCCCACAAACTCTTTATACTCACTGTAGCCCCACAGTGCTTTGCACTGGTTGTCGAGGGTTCGGCAACGACCGTTAAAACAGCGACCCTAAAGAGAAAGAAGAGAGGAAAAGAAAAATATACAGAATTGTGTGTTTCCATGATACAGTGTTACAGTGTGTGGTGTGTTGCAGTGTTACAGTGTGTGTTGTGTTACAGTGTACAGTGAGTTACAGTGCGCAGGGTGTGCAGTGTTACAGTATGCAGTGTGTTACAGTGTGTGGTGTGTTGTAGTGCTCCAGTGTGTTAATATGTGCCATTTGTTGCAGTGTGCAGTGTTACACTGTGCTGTGTGTTACAGTGTGTTGCAGTGTTATAGCATGCAGTATGATGCAGTGTGCCATGTGTTACAGTGTGCAATTTGTGCAGTGTGTTGAAGTATGTTACAGTGTGCTGAGTATTACAGTGTGCAACGTTACAGTGCACAGTGTGCAGTGAGTTGCTGTGTTACAGTGTCCTGGGTGTTAGAGTGTGCAGTGTGTTGCAGTATTACAGCACTGCAGTGTGTTATAGTAGCAGCATTTCTCACACTTAGCTTTGCCCTGGGTGCCAGCCATGTCAGACTTTGGGGCTGCAAGCCCCTGCACAGGCCCACGCCCCCAACAAGAACCCCCAATGCGCATGCCCCCGCCACCCCCCAACTCATGCACACGACTGGATATATAGATAGATAGACAGATAGACATTCTTATTCTTATTCTTATTCTTCTTATTATTATTATTATAATTATTATACTACTAGTACTGTTATTATTACTATAAGTATTATTAGGGCTTATGCCTGTATAAGAACAACATTAAACAAGACCTAACAGGAGTGCTTTGGTTGACTTTGAATTTATTGCCAAATTATCTATAAAAATGTGTAGTAGTAGTAGTAGCAGTAGTAGCAGCCTATATACAAGAAACCTAGATTTTTATTTTCACTTTTTGTACATTAGTAAACACTGTGAAATGGTGTCCTAATTCATACATACACGTTTATAGGCCTACCAGAGACATAGGACCTGAAAACCTAGAGATACATGACTATATGTAGGCCTAATGGTGACTGATCAGACAGTCCCAGCACGAACCTGAAAGGAAGGATGCACCTGAGAGAACTGAACATGTCTGTTGACCTTTAACCTAAATTAAATTACAGGCCTAGTCACCCACAAGGATTATTTGGAAGCAAAAATAAAAATCCACATTCTAATGCGATGGGTGTGATGACAAAGCCACTCGGAGCGTGTTTTCTGATCCTGTTTCTGGGCTGTGTTTTCATGGCTGAAACAGTGAGCAGAAGTGGTCTTGCAGAGATATGTGGAATGGAAAGGCAACATTGTTTTCACTGCCATCTCACTCAGCTTGGGATGTTCTACACAGCATGAGCCAGAATTCAGGCCGAGAAAGCCAGTCGGATCTCTATGGTAGACCAGCATTGCGTGAGAGCTCCAAAAGTTTTTCCTGGACCGCAGGTGGCAGATCACTCATCTCTGGATTTTTAGAATGGATCTAATACCCATCGCTTTTCCATGAGAAGGGATTTCGGGGGAAAGTACGATTCTAAATGATGCAGAGTTGCAAAATCACGGCGGACACCTGCCCCAGATTCACACCCTCATCACCAAGCCATTAAACTGAGGTTCTGAAATAAATGGTTACCTGATTGTTGTCACACATGTAGCCGTCCAGCTTGTGAACATTGTGTGGGCACTGTGAGAAAAGAGGGAACGTTTCAGTGTTTACTGTGAGCTGGAGAACAGAGCAGCTAAATCAGGTGTTCAAGTCAAGGTTATTTATATAGCAAATTATCATACACAAAAGGTAATTCAATATGCTTTACAGAGAAAGAATACAAAATAAAATAGAAAAAAATAGAAAAAAATAATAAAAGAAATGAAAGAATACATAGAAAATGTTTAAAAGAAGATGGAAAAGAATAATTGGGGTTTTAGCAGCTTTTTAAAGCTCCGGTCGGTGCAGATCTGATATTGATGGGCAGTTTTTGGACAGCATAGTAGATAACCAGGTTTAGTTTCAGATCTTTTCACCACTAGCTGAGCAGCTCCTGCAGATCTAAGAGACCCACAAGGAATATAAACTTCAAACATATCTCTAGAACTCTGGCAGCAGCATTTTGAATGAGGTATCGGGATGCAGGAGGTGCGGGAGGCACAGGAAATGTGGGAGGTGCGGGAGGTGTTCAGGTGTGGGAGGTGTTCAGGTACAGGAGGTATGGGAGGTGCGGGAGGTGTTCAGGTGTGGGAGGTGCGAGAGGTGTGGGAGGTACAGGACCTACCTGGCTGGAGTCTCCAGTGCAGCTCTCTGGGATGTCGCAGTCATTCACAGCATCTCTGCACATCACCCCTCTCTGTTCATACTGCAGCACCACCACAGGCATGGATGAGTTACTGCACCCACACACTGCCCTTACACACACACCCACATACACACACACACACACACACACACAAACTTACCTCACACACACACACACACACACACACACACACACACTGATCTCACACACTCACAGACTGTCCTCACACACATACACACACGCACACACACACACACACTCACACTGCTGATCAGGGTTTGTGTGATAAGTGAGACTCACCCGACAGTCCCGACAGCATAGACCGTTGCTGCACATTGCATCATGGGTAAGTGTGCATTTCTTACAGCAGGCCCCTCCACTGCGCGCACACTCCTGCACATTGACCAATAAGAACACAAAACACACACACACACACACACACACACACACACACACACACACACATCATCATCATCGTCATCCACACATGGTACATCTAAAACACCATTATCATGTTCTTTCTCCAGTAGGAGAAGAATTGCCCCTTTCAGCTCAACCTCGACTTCAAATATGACTTCAAACAGCAAATTCACATTGGAATCAAAATTAAAATCATAAAGACATCAGTTTAACACCTAGCACATGAAGCGTATAACACACATTAATAATAAAATGTGTTAATGTTGTCTCTTTGCTGGGACTAATGTAGTCTGTAATAAATGCATATGAATAATAAACAGATTATTATTGTTCACACAAAGCGAACTCACCACCTGCGAGCCACAGTCACACTCCTCTCCAGCTTCCACAAAACCATTCCCACATTCTGGAGGGTCCAGGAGCTGCACGGAGGACAGGTTGGGAAAAAGTTAACGTTCCAGATATTTGGGAAAAACGCTTACTATATTCATCACATTCGCTTTTGATATCAGATTCTTTTCAACATCACATTCTCTTTAACATCACATTCCCTTTAGCATCACACTCCCATTTACATCACATTCCCTTTAACATCACACTCCCATTTATATCACATTCCCTTTAACATCACACTCCCATTTAGATCACATTCACTTCAAAATCACATTCTCATTTATATCACATTCTCTTTAACATCACATTCCCTTTAACATCACACTCCCATTTATATCACATTCCCTTTAACATCACACTCCCATTTATATCACATTCCCTTTAACATCATACTCCCATTTATATCACATTCACTTCAAAATCACATTCTCGTTTATATCACATTCTCTTTAACATCACATTCCCTTTAACATCATACTCCCATTTATATCACATTCCCTTTAACATCACACTCCCTTTAACATCACATTCTCTTTAACATCACACTCCCATTTATATCACATTCTCTTTAACATCACATTCCCTTTAACATCACATTCCCATTTATATCACATTCACTTCAACATCACACTCCCATTTATATCACATTCCCTTTAACATCACACTCCCATTTATATCACATTCCCTTTAACATCACATTCCCTTTAACATCACACTCCCATTTATATCACATTCACTTCAACATCACATTCCCATCTATATCACATTTGCGTCAACATCACATTCCCTTTAACATCACATTCTCTTTAACATCACACTCCCATTTATATCTCATTCTCTTTAACATCATATTCCCATTTATGTCAAATTCTCTTCAACATCACAATACCTTATACGTCAATTCTCTTTAACATTGCATTCCTTTTAGCATCACATTCCTTGCAACATCACATTCCCTTTAACATTACATTCCCTTTAACATCACATTTCCTTAAACATAATATTTTTTAATATCACTTTCCCTTTGACATCACAATGCTTTTAAAGTCAATTCTCTTTAACATCACATTCCCTTAAACCTTATATTCTTTAATATTGCAAACCCTTTATCATTACATTACCTTTAATGTCACATTCACTTTTATATCACATTCCCATAAATATCACATTCAGTTTAATATTACACTACCTTTTATGCCACATTCCCTTAAATATCACATTCAGTTTAATATTACACTACGTTTTATGCCACATTCCCTTAAATATCACATTCAGTTTAATATTACACTACGTTTTATGTCAAATTCCTTTTAACATTACATTTCTTTAACATCACATCCCCTCTAAAATAATTTAATCTTCTCACTTTGTTGGGTTTGTTGAACAGGCAGGTTCCTCCACCCTGAAGCAGGAACTGCAGATATTCATCCACACTGCAGCGAGAGAACTTCCGAGGAAGATAATACCTTACACACACACACACACACACACACACACACACACACACATACACACACACACACACACACACACACACACACACACATTAATTCAAAAGTAAAATGTGAATTCATTTGGCCACACTGGACCTGGAACTAAAGTTTAATCCAGAACTCTAAGGGCCGGTTTCCCAGACAGGGATTAAGCCAAGTACAGTGAGGTCAGTACTCCAGTGTGGACGTGCAGTGAGGTCAGTAGTCCAGTGTGGATGTGCAGTGAGGTCAGTTCTACAGTGTGTATGTGCAGTGAGGTCAGTACTGCAGCACGGATGTGCAGTGAAGTCAGTTCTGCAATGAGGTCAGTACTGCAGTGTGGGTGTGCAGTGAGGTCAGTACTGCAATGTGGGTGTGCAGTAAGGTCAGTACTGCAGTGTGGGTGTGCAGTGAGGTCAGTAACGCAGTGTGGGTGTGCAGTGAGGTCAGTTCTACAGTTCGGATGTGCGGTGAGGTCTGTACTGCAGTGTGGGTGTGCAGTGAGGTCAGTACTGCAGTGTGGGTGTTCAGTGAGGTCAGTACTGCAGTGTGGGTGTGCAGTAAGGTCAGTACTGCAGTGTGGGTGTGCAGTGAGGTCAGTATCGCAGTGTGGGTGTGCAGTGAGGTCAGTAATGCAGTGTGCATGTGCAGTGAGGTGTTTTTTACCCTGTGTCCTCCATTATACACCCCAGCCAGGAGTCAGGACATCGGCAGTCTCCTGACAAACATACATACACACAAAACACCCAAATAACATCAAAACAAGACTCTAATTATAAACAGAAAGAAAAGACTAAACAAGAAACAGGTGAAGTGGGTGAAGACTATTTTACCTGCAGTGTTTCGAATGTTGTTCCACATCATGCCGATATTCTGTCCCAAACTCTGGCAAAGGGAAACAGCCATAGATCCCACACTGCCATACTGTAACACAATAAACACACAATGAACACACTGCTATGCTGTAACACAATAAACACACTGCCATACTGTAACACAATAAACACACAATGAACACACTGCTATGCTGTAACACAATAAACACACTGCCATA
>JBBJLS010082574.1:0-24551 GCA_037577275.1 Bryconaethiops microstoma
GAGAGAGATAGAGAGAGGGAAAGACAGAGAGAGAGACAGACAGAGAGAGACAGAGAGAGATAGAGAGAGAGAGAGAGACAGAGAGAGAGAGAGAAAGGAGAGAGAGAGAGACAGAGAGAGAGAGAGAGAGACAGAGAGAGATAGAGAGAGAAAGGAGAGAGAGAGAGACAGAGAGAGAGGGAGAGAGAGAGAGAGACAGAGAGAGAGAGAGAGAGACAGAGAGACAGAGAGAGAGGGAGAGAGAGAGAGACAGAGAGAGAGAGAGTTAGTTTCATGTCTCTTTCACATCTCTGCAGGCTTCATGCAGACCAATTTATTGTATAATGTGTAAAGATAGATGATAAGAAGAATGACTACATGATATGAACAAATGTATTGGGATGACTGAGGTATTAAAATTGTCCTTCACTGGAAATAAGGGGCCTTGCGAATTCAAGTATGTCCCAATACTTTTGTCCATATAGTGTATTTGTTACTTATTTGTGCAACGTTTCTCTTATTTTGATGTTTCCTCATTTCCTTTTAAATGATGCTTTAAAGAACAATATTTTATTTGGGAATTAGGAGAAATATTGTCCGCAGTTCTTAAAAACTGAGGCAAAGCTGCTCAGTTCAATACTTGCACCTATAAAAGATAAAACCTGAGGAACTGAACATTTTTGCAGTGCTCTCTTAGTTTTGTCCGGAGCTGCATGTGTAACTGTTTCTCTCTCCCTCTGTCTACATACATATAGGTATACATGAAACCACACACACATACACACACAAACACACTAAGACACTCGAACACGGAGGCCTCAGGGTCGTATAGGCTCACGCAGAGGAGGAGAGCTGCAGGGTGGGCGCTGCACTGAGCCTGAGTCTGGCTGGAGAAACAGAAACACTCCAAAGCAGCTCCAAATCCCGGCGGCTGCTGCTCCTGTTACCATGGTGATAACAGCACACTCTGCCTCACTGAGCTCAAGAAACATCCCTGAATTAGTATGAACACTTTTTAATCCATTTCATGTATTTAGCGCATTAATTTCACCCCTTAAAATGACCTTAATTTTGACCATACAGGGAATGAAGGAAACTTAAGGGACAAATGCACAGATTCAGACTAATTAAGGGGTAAAGCTACTGAATTTTCCTCTTACTTTTTCAAATGTGCCCCTTAAATGATAAAACCTCCTGAATGAACACCTTAAATTTAAGATGAAGCGGTTCTACACTCGTGCCTTAAATCTGATTTTAAGGTCAAATGAAGGGGTTTGGTGTATTTTCAGGGGTAAATGCATTGTGTTTCGTATTGATTGGTGCTATATATGTTAAATGCATTGGCAGATTTAGGCCAGCGAATGTTGACTTGTCCGCTTTCTGCCACGTATCTCTGTGATTGCGTTCAATTTTCCTTCTTATTCGAGAGCACAAATAAGCCGTGTTATTACAGCTAGGCTGGAGACGAGGAAGGTGGGCCGTCTGTAGCACTAGCCTAGGCTGTTTGTGCTGCATAATTCGAAACAGAACGGTCTGTTATGTCCGTTATTTGCATTGTTACAGCAGCAAAGTGGACGAAAACAAGAGAAGAAAGTAGCAGCACAACTAATAGAATAATTGCTATACACTGAAACAGTATAATATAAAAGGTACAGTATACAAATATTCCAAAAAAAGATTGAAGTTATATATATACAGCCAGGGTAAAGAAAAGAGACCACTTTTCCCTTTTTTCTGTTCACTGTTTGTACAGTTTGCAGTGTGTGTGTGTGTGTGTGTGTGTGTGTGTGCGTGTGTGTGTGTGTGTGTGTGTGTGAAATGCACAGGTTGCTATTCTTTTCTGAACTGTTGCAGTGTGAGCTGTGTAAAAAATAAGAAACGCCTCCATATGTGTTGTGAGTGCAGTAGTGTGTGAGTATGTGAGTGAGTGTGTGTGTGTGTGTGTGTATGTGTGTGTGAGTGCAGTAGTGTGTGTAGAGCAGCTTTTCTATGTGCTGTGTTCCAGCAGCTTCACTCCTGATTCAATTTCTGATGGATGAAACAGAGTCACACACACACTCTGCTCTTAACATCATTATTTTAATTGTTACAGTTGTAAAATAATGTAAGAGTGTTGTGTAGTTTAACATGTCCAAGGTATAATAAATTATTTATATGTATTATTTTTACATTTTCTCCAAACATTTTTTTTTTAATCAAGTTCGGTCAATAGTGCATAAACCAGTGTCCTGCACATTTTACACAGACACACTCGCACAGATTACAAAAGCAATAAGCAGAAATCGCTCCCTCAGGTTAACACCACCCATGAGGTAAGCAGTTTTATGAGCACTCCCAGTGCTCCCAGTCACTTCAGACAAGGCATAAGACGCTTAATGGAGAACATAAGAACGCTGACATGCATGCATTAAAAAAATACAGCTCTGAGCTATAGAGCATGATACTTGTAGTATCATCGGAGCGGTGTTACAAATGTTTCACTCCCAGCTTCTACGCTTGTTTATTACATGATACAGTTCAGACAGAGGTGTCCTTCGGTGTGACCTTGAGGAGGCTGCAGTTTTACAGACACACACTGCAGGACATGGAGCTAAACTGATGGAAAAGGACACCCTGCATTTCCACCCAGGCGCCTGCAGCTGAGAGAAAAAGGTTTTTAGTAAACAACTCAGATATGGGGGCAGACAGGGGTGGGGTGGGGTGGGGTTGGGTGGGGTGGGGTGGGGTGGGGGTAACAATGATAAAAGAAATGTTTAATCTCTTGTGAGCATTGTGCCACAGTATTGTATCACAGTATGAAGTTTTGCAACATTCACGTAAAACAGTTTATTGGCATTTTAACCTCCGTTCATTAGAATGCTTGTTCTCCACCTAGTACTTCAACTCTGCCGATATTCAGAATCCTTGTGTAGTTTGCAAAAAACCACAGTTTGTACTGATTAATGTTCCATAATGTGATGACATTTTTACATACATTAAATATGTAGAAGAACAGTGACATCATGCACAAGAAAAGAGCACATTCTCAGGAAGCAGGTCGAAGCTGTTTTTCATACTCTTTCTGCTGCGACGGCCTGGAAAACTGGTTCGTCCAGCCAGGCCTACACGAAACACGCAGTCCTCCGAAAAGAAACAGCACTCTTTTGATCTTGTGTTTACAGCGAAAGCAGATTACCTGTGTTTAAGTGTCGTGGAAAAAGATTATATTGAGATACTAGATCTGGTTTTACTTAATTTATTTGGGTATGTTTTGCCATGGTGTTTATATTATATACATTACCTAAAGTGATACCAGAAAAGAATACATGTTGGGATTTTAAAATATGGCTGGAATAACAAAACTTTCCCTCAACTGTGTTTCTTATCTATAGTATTTACACCCAGCATTTCTGTATATAGCATAGTGTATTTTCACATTGAGTTTCTTTTTACTACAGATTTTTTATTTAGATTTTGTTTAGACTTTAAATTCTATATTGTTCTTGTCTCTGTGTCTGTGTTTCTTGAAGTCATTACTTAAGCAATTTCCTGCAGGATCAATAAAGTTTTCTGATTTTGATTCTAAACATGATGATCAGGGGAAGTTTGGCGATGTGTGTGTTGTTGATCAGAACACTGGTGTTAGAACCAAACACACTGATGACGAACGCGAACACCCTCAGACCAACAGATACAGACACATTGCCTGTTGCTGCTGCTGTGACGCTTAACTGTCAAATCAATGGAGAACATTTGAACAAAAACAACACATTTGTTTTTCTCAGTAATGGTTGGTTAAATGCAACCTGCAGATGGATCTTGTCCATTTCTTAAATCATTTATAAAATACTTTTTTTTTTTTTTTAGTTTTTATTAAGATAAACTTCGTTATTCAGGGAGTTTAAACAGCATTTTCCGTTCGCAGTAAATGTGGGGATTTCTTCCGATTCTTCAGGGTCTGCAGTTCATGGGGTGAAGTTTATAACAAAGGAACTGCATCTGCTCTCCTGCACTTTTCAAACCAAACTGATGGCCGTGTTTCTCACTACTTGTCAGGAGAAAAATGCAAGTTGTAAATGTGGTGTTTGTTTGAAAACAGAAAATAATATAGAGAAAATATCCTGACCAATCAAAGTGCTTCTCTAAAAATGATACTGTCTGTTAAGTTATAGTTGTTCCATTTAGCACAGCTTTTATTCATCAGTGTTTTACTGTAACAATAACAACACAGTGGCTTTTTCAGACATGGCACAGATGGTACAGCGAAACAGGACTTTAGAATTTACAATTTTTTTACAATTTTACAACAATGAAACGTACCAATAACTAGGATATACTGCATAATCTTTAACATGTAGCTCCCCGGACAAAAAATCAATTCTACAATTTCTTCTCTAAGGCTTGGTTATGCGTCCCTTTGTCTCAATCACAGTGTCAATCCTGTCCACTTTTCCACCAACTCTGGGCTTCATATCCAGGCAGCACAACACTGTCAGGACTACAGTTCTGGGCTACAAAGGTCCAAATCTGTCTGTGATCATTTCAGCAGAAATGAAGAAATGTCAGAGACCAGCGAAATTACCAGGCCTCAATCCCAAACGCGGAACAACAAGTGAAAAGCTGAAGTGGGTGCAGATATGAACCACAAGCTGGAGAAAGAAGGGACTAAAACAGACATGAACCCTCAAAAGAACAGGATCTCAAAAGACTGGGGTGTAATCCTGGGGTTTTCAGGATTAAAATTCATTCAGACAAGGGGATGCATAACCACTCATTTAAAAAAGAAATGATGCAGGTGAATATTTTTGTCCAGTAAGCTCATGATACCACAGCATACCTGATTGTTTACCATCTCAATTTGCATAAAAATCCACGGTTGAAATTCTGTTCAGCCAAAATCTAAACACTGGAGAGAGCAGAAACGTGGAAGTGAGTTTGTTGTGATGGAGGGTCCGGGTCCTATCAGTGCATTAACTGCTCCATCAAAAGGTTTTATGGTGAATTCAACTCGATCCGAGGATGAGGTCCTCAGCTGGTGAAAGTTATGAACACCTTTTTATGTCAACAGCGTGAATGCATTTTTAAAACAGGACAATCTGTGTTTAATAAATAAAACTGAATCAGAACTGCTGCCAAAAAAGGCAAGGCAGAGTTTCCGTGGGGGCGGTTAATACTCCGTCTGCATGCCTTTCCAGAGTGTTTAAGGTTGTTAGTTCAGCCTGGAGTGCAAAGCTGTCCATCATTCGTCTCGACATTCCGTCCCAACACAGTATAAACCAAAGCACTTCCTCTCCTAAAACTCTCAATAGGCTCGGGTCAGAGGTCGTCCGAGAATTGTACAGCTTCCCAAATTTCCCAACCCCATTAACTGGTCCAAAATAGTGTCTTCCATCCTAACAAAAATCCAGTGCAGAGTTTATTTTCCCACCCGCCGATTTCTTCTGTCACAACACAAAGAGGGGAAGAAGCCTTTTACTGGACCTTCTCCCCAGACGTGATCAGACAGTAGGCTGTCGGTGTGAAATACATATTTATGTTCTGCATTTTCATTGATTAGAGATCTCAGTTTTGATCTCCTTTTTTTCAAACTGGTCTCTGTGGTTTTTGAGGTAGGTTTTTTTAGATTGTTAGATTTTTAGATTGTTGACTGACTGATCACTGGCAGAAGTTCCACTTTGGCATTTCTTCCACTCTCCATCTGGATGCTCTGCAAAGATGAAAAACAGACTCTATGAACAAAGAAAGTATTCCTGTCAAATGCTTATAAGATTTTCTAGTTTTTTCCACATTGAGTACCAAAAGGCATAAAAAAAACCCTTTGGGCCAAAGTTCGAAAAAGATGGAATGCGATAATGTAGAATGTGGCACTCAGACTGTTGCTGTTACTGTTAACTGACATCAGTGGAGTGTTTTAAAATTTGTATGAAGGGCATTGTATGCTGTAAGTGGAATTGCATAATGGACTCATTCAGAGACAAAACTGAGCCAGTAGAAGCTCTACTAACTGTAAACAAACTGGAAACAAGCCCTCCATTTCAGGTGCAGCATCAGAGGGTCATTTGGTTTACACAACCAAAGTGAAATGAAACCAGTCAAATGAAACAACCTTTCCTATACAGAAGTCTCTAGAGGTAATCAGCGAAAACAAAGTGAAACTAAATTGAGCTTTAAAAGGCTACATTAAAGATCACAGGAGGGCTGCATGGATTTATGTATTAATAAGAAGCCCTATATCCTCCTTTTTCAGTACAAATTCAGCATTGTGTCATGTGAAATTGTAAATTTTGTCAGTAAATTGTATTTCTCACAATGAGGTGGTTGTTAGAATATTTTCAGATTATTCTACCCCTGATCAGCCACATATGGAACAAAATCTTCACACAGTCTTTTTCTTTTTTACATTTTCTGTCTGTTTGTTGTATTGAAACACATGCAATCACACACATGCACACACATACACACACACACACACGTGCGCACACACACAAACATGAACACACACACACAAACATGAACACACGTACACACGCAGACACACACCAAATCATGCACACATGCACATACACACACACATACATACATACACACACATATATATACACATGCGCATGCGCGTGCACACACGCGCACACAAACCAATTAAATCATAATCAAACAAATTAAATTTCAAAGATGAGATTAAGAAGCGAGCAGAAACATCACTGTCCTCTGTTTGCTCTGCCTGCAGGACAGTTTGTCCACAACCTTCCTAAATAACAGCCTGTTATGTGGGACTGTATTAAGATAAAAAGATTTTACTGCTTGTGCCATTCACCATCTGCACCTAGAACTCAGGGAATGCTCTCTTAACTTTGAGCTCAATTTCTATTTGATTTATTTTGTCCATTGATGTTCCTGTTTCTTGACATTTTCATGAAACAAAATCACTCGCATGTCATGACTGCCATATCAAAATATCATGTATGTTACAATATTATACATTTTTACCCAGTTTGCTCTTTATATTGTGGGAAGAGTTTGTGATGAATGCAAAAAAGCAAAAGTTCCAAATTCACTGGATGAAACAAAATGAAAAGTACATTCATGCAAAATGGGGTTTTGTCCTTTTCTTGTAAATTGATTTTGCACAAACACAAGGTTTGGTTACAACAGCAAAGAGCCGTGAAGTGACAGGTGACTTACTTCGTTGTTCTCGCCGTTGCTGTTGGAGTTGACGGTTCTTGCGGGGAAGAAGGGGTCCTGCTGACTGGCGCTCTCCACTCGAGCTTGTCCCGGATTACTGTCCTCCACTCCTCCAGCTTTATGGACGCAGAGGACCTTCCGGAAACTCTGTTTGAAGTTGTCGGACAGGAAGCCGTAGAGTACGGGGTTTGCACAACTGTTCACGTACGACAGGATGACGGCCATTAAGTAGACGTCACCTATAAAGGTCTTATCCGGGAGGATGATGATGTAGTTGACAATGTTTAGGATGTAAAACGGAGACCAGCAGAGCACAAACACGACCACGATGATCACCACCATGCGCGTCACCTTCTTCTCTGACTTCCGTCGCTTTGTGAGCCCCGCGCGGGCGCCCACCGACTTCACCTTGAAAACGATGAGGAGGTAGCAAATACAAATGACCAGCAAAGGGCAGAAGAATCCCAGTAAGGAGGTATAAAGGATGAAGACCATCAACCAGACGCTGCGCGGCTCCGGGAAGCTCATGTTGCAGGTGTTCTGCTCTGGTTGGACGTTTGAGAAAATGATGAGTGGAAGCGCTAAAATGCAGGACAGAGCCCAGATCAGACCGTTTATGATTTTAGCCACATTGGGCCGCCGCCATCTAGCGCTGCGGATAGGATGAACCACGGCCATGTACCGATCAATACTCATCACTGTTAAACAAAACGTACTGGTGAACTGGCTGATGGTGTCTGCGAACATGACGACCCGGCACAGGAAGCTTCCGAAGGGCCAGTATTCGAGCACGTTGTGAGTGGTGAGGAACGGAAGTGCAAGTATGTACAGCTCGTCAGCGATCGCCAGGTTCAGGATGTACATGTTGGTGACAGTCTTCATCTTAGCATATCGCAAAACCACAAAGATGACTAACGTGTTCCCAGTCAGTCCCAGTATGAATACGATGAGGTAAATCACAGACACGATGTTGATGTCACCGGTCAGGTTAGCAGACGCACTCGTGTTTGGGCTGTAGAGAGAAGACTGATTCCGATAATCTAGAACAGATGTGTTCTCCTGGACTTCCATCGCAGGAACACGGTGAAGGTCTGAAGAACAGGAAGTCCTTTTGCTTGGTAATCAAGGTTCTATAAACAAGAGTCTGAAAATGGAATAACATGGGTTAAGTAAGTATTGCAGAGTTTTTTTAAGCAAGCAAAGTGTCCATTTGTCATATGGGAACACACCACAGCACACAGTGTGAATGTCTTCTCTACATTTAACCCATTCACCAAGTGAAGCAGCGGGCAGCCAGGAACACAGCATCCAGGGAGCAGTGGTGCCACTAGCAGTCCTGGGATTCAAACCCACAACCTTCTCATGACAGAGGCAAATCCCTAACCACTAATCCACCAGCTGCCAGTCAATGAATGAGGTGCTTTGGAAATTGTAAATTCCATGAAACTCAGTAGATCAGACAAAGCCTAAATTCCCTAAGGTTGATTTTTGAATGCAAGTTATGGATAAAATATGATCTCTAATGAGGTTATCCAGTGAAACTAGATACAAGAACAGAGTGATTCTGGTTTCTCTGCGTCTGGAAACCGGTTCCCCCAGTGCGGATTCGGGACGGCTTTCCATGACCTTGAGTAAGGAGCCTGTTCCCCCTGCAGGTGAGGCGTGCAGGAGGGAAACAGACTCTATTGTACAAAAACATGAGTTGACGTTGGAATTCTGTGAACCACAAATCAAAGCAAGGCGGGAGAGGTGTCAGTGTTGTGAGTGACAACCGTTCAGAGAAGCCTTTAACTTTTATACCGCAGTGGTGAATATTTAACTTTAACGTGTGTTTCACTTTTCCAAAAAAACGAAGAATACGTGAGATGAAACAGCGCGCGCGGTTTACGGGCTCTGTGGCGCCATTCAAGGATCAAACGGATGAACGTGCAACATTGTGTCATGATGGTCGGTCAGTTTCTGCTACACCAAACACTTCTAAAGCTTCTGCAGCGGAGTGAGTGAAACTTTAGATACCCAGTGATCATCCCACGGTCAGCACGGCTTGAGGAGCTCAGGGCGACTTTGCGTGACCTTTTCCCACGGAGAACTCAGAAGTTCAGCCCTGTCAGTCCAGCAGATCCTGTTTCTGTAACCACACATAACCACACATAACTCACGAGATCTTTTTTTAAATGCCTCCATATGTTCGGTAATCACCAAAACCCCCCACTCCCCACCACCACCACCACCACACTCCCACCTACCTGATTCGCTGTCCATGGTGCCTCCCCGAGTCTCCGTTTCAACTTCAAAACAACAACAATAATAATAATGGTCATAATAATAATGATAATAATAAAGAAACGCTCCTTTCTTTAGTTTAGATGAACACTGGCGCGTTAAAGTGGATCCTCTGGAGCTCGTGCGCGCGGCTCTCCACGGGGTCCTGAAGAAGAACCGAAAACGCACGAGGTCCCGCTCAGTCCATTCTGTTCTGATTGAAAGACGTCAGATCTCGTGTTCTGGTTTCATGTTTGAAGCTGTCCCTCACGGTAAAATCCGTATCACGGAGCTGCAGGGCTCTGCGCGCGCACGCGGACGCGCCTCTGGAGGCTGGAGGTGGAGGTTAGGTTTAGGAGGAGGTTTTTATGTGACGAGGGTCGTGACACAGTTCCTGGCGCGCGCATTCTAACCGAGGAGGCTTCAGCTTTGGGAAAAAACAAAACTGATCCTTACTTCAGCTGATGAAGAGAAAAATATCCAGAATTCCTGCCACGTGCAACAAACGTAAAAGTGTAAAGTAAAAGTGTAAAGTGGACCCCTATAGCCACGCGTGAACACAGCACACAGTGTAAACAGTGTGAAATTCTTTCTCTGCATTTAACCCATTTTACCCATTCACCAAGTGAAGCAGGGAGCTGCCACCAACAGGGGGCGCCCTGGGAGCAGTGTGTGGGGTACCTCAGTGGTGCCACTGGGAGTACTGGGATCGGGAAGTAAAGTTACTCCCACATAAACTGCAGAACCCAAGTTATTGTTCTTATAAGTCCAAATGACATGTAGACCAGAGATTCACGCAAATGCAATCGATAGAGAATTTTAATCAGATTTTATTTCTGAAACTGACAGACGTGGGATCCTTGTTTTGTTTCAGTAGGCTGTATTCATACTTAGCATGTAATCTTTCACCGAAACAACAGAACAATGATTTATTTGTTAATGTCCTACTTCACAGAATCACTTTTAATTTGTGTGAAAGTCGTGGGTCATTTTGAAAGTGTTAAAGAATGCAATACCTGCTTTAAAAGTGCATCTAAAGTTGACTGGTTAATAACTGGTCTGACTGGTTAATAACTGGTCTGACTCTGGCTGACCCTTACGTTGTTTTAAATGGGCTGATGTGCAAGAATCTACCATGTGCAATATTCTGCAATGTTCTGATCAGGTTCTAAACATTACCATTATGTGCAATATCTAATTATGTGCAAAAGTCTTACCTTGTGCAGTATCATGTGAAGCTTTCTAAATGTGTGGTAAATAATTTAATTTAATGTACTACTGATCTCTATTACAGCAATAACAGACTCCTAACTACCGTCTGTGTCTTTGACTGTGTCATTATTTATCTTAAGTATTTATACCCAGTATTTGTGTATATCGTATAGTGTGTTTCATATTGAGGTTTTGCTGCAGATTTTCATTGGATTTATTTAGGTTTTTTTTTTTATATTATATTGTTCTTGTCTCTGTGTCTCCATGTCTCTGTGTGTCTGTGCAGCCATAACACAAGCAATTTCCTCCAGGATCAATAAAGTTTTCTGATTCAGATTCTGATTCTGATGAGTGTCAGAGCAAATATCTAGTGAGGTCATGACACTGTGCAGCCCATTGCAAAAGATTTCATTTTACAACATTAAACAATGCTTCAACCGAAGCTCTAACCAGGAGAGCACAAACCGTTCTTTTTGTAGAGACAATAAAACATGGACTGTGTCCAGCAGCAGTGAATGAGCATGATGGTGACTGGACACAAAGCAGAAATAAAATAACTGACACTTTTAATTTAAATACAGGAGTACAGGAAAGTTCACATGGGTGCAGAACAATAAATGAAACAGAAAATGGGTGTAGAATAGTAAATGAAATAGGAAATGAGTGTTGAATCCAGTAAAGGCAAAGAAGAAGTAAGGTATGATAAGGACTGGATTAGTTTTACAAGAAGGGGTTGGTAATATAACTGTAATGTAACCTAAGATCAATCCTATAAGTTTAATTAAATCCAATTTAAATGTATTTAATCAGCACTTTTAACAACATGCACTCCCACAAAGCAGTTTTACAGAAATCCCACCCCAAACACTCCAGTGGCACAAATAAAACCCTCAAAAAGGACCCAGCAGGTATTCTGATCCTAAACATTAGACATCAGAATCACATTAACCAATGAAAATCAACAAAAAATATTAGAAGTCTTTCAAAGTTCATGAAATAAGAAAGTGAAGAAGAATTAAAGACATGTTTGCTGTGATGAGTGTGATGCTGTTAGTATGAGTACAGGGTGAGGCAGGTCTAATGAGTGTTGACCTAAAGTGTTTAATATTGGGAATGAAAATCTAGAAACATTCAGTTGTGAGAGGAATAAAACTGCTGAGAGTTCTGGAGAAGCTACTGTGAGCTGTTTATACATAAACTCACATTTTCACAAAACATAAATCTTAAGACACTTCAGTCTCTTTAATATAGAAATCTCTCGCCACTTATTATAAACTGACCAGCAACTACAATCACACACGTCAATGGAAACTTTTACCGAGACAAAGAACATGCCGGCCAAACAACAGGCCTGAATCATTTTTAATGTAATTTGCACTCTTATAATTAATGGAATCTGGGCCATGTGCTTGAAGAATGCTCTTTTGGCTCAGTTTCCTCTCTACTGAAAAGTAAAGGTTCCCATGTTCTCATCGGTTAAATTATAAACATAGGTAATTATAATAATTAGATATTTTTAATAGTAAAATACAGTATGACATTTACGTAATGTGGAAGTTATTTAAACTTTAAAATGGTTCTTCAGGATCACTTTGACAGAAATTGCTCTTTAAGGGAGAATCAGCTAAAAGTTTCTTCAGTGTAAGAACTTCAGACACGCACTCAATTACGGACTGGGGTTTACTAATAAAAACACAATCTAGACAAACAGACAGCATCAGGTGACCAGGTATGACAGAGGTGATCCCAAAACACAGTTCAGTGATCGGGCGAGTCAGAGATGGGCAAAAATCAGCAAACAGGCAAAGAAACCAGGTCAAAAAGAGTAAACAGGAGAGTTGGAAGCGAATCTGGAGCCGTAAATCAAAGAACAAAGAAACACTCAGTACACCAGGAAATCAGCAAAAGTTTGCAAAGTAAAGTCTTATAATTACACAGTGTGATATTTTTTCTCTGTATTTAACCCATCCACCAAGTGAAGCAGGGGCCTACCACCAAAAAGGGGCCCCTGGGGGGCAGTGTGTTGGAATGGTACTTTGCTCAAGGGTACCTCAGTGCTGTCACTAGCAGTCTGGGGATTCAAACCCACAACCTTCCAATCATGGTGCGAACTCCCTAACCACTAGGCCACCCAGCTGCTTAGCAATATTACAACTTATCCTTATGTAGTGCTGATCACAGCAAGTACTCAATCAACCTGGCAAGATGATCTAGAGCTCCACTAACGGCGAGGAGGGTGAACTGTGGTAAACTCCGGGTGCCACATTTAGGCATCCAACAGTTATTCTTCAATTTATAAGCTAAACATCATTTTCAGCTCTCTAATTTTACGAGTAGTACACATCAGAAATCGACAGAGAACTGCAAAAACAAATTGTCCAACACAGTCACTCATATTTTATGAAGTTTATGAGTTGAGATACAAGTCTGTGACTTCACAATACCCGTGAGATAAAGGATCTAAGTTCCTAATTACTGTCATTCTGTTTCTCTCCAGAAAGAGAAACTTTATTTCAGTCTGAGGGCTTTAATGGAATGGCTGGTTTGTACCAAAAAAAGATGAGGACAGTATGAGCGCATAAAAAGTTCATATTACACTGTTTAGTTGTCATTAGTGACTGTTGTTTGTTTGCTTGATATTTTAATTAGAACTGACCGATGGGGTGGTGGTGGCCTAGTGGGTCGGATACTTGCTTCTAGACCAAGAGGTCATGGGTTTGAATCCTACCTTCAGCACCACCACTGGGTTCCTGAGCAAGACTCTTAACCCCAATTTGCTCCAGGGAGACTGTCCCCTGTAGTTAGAGAATGGAAGTTGCTTTGGGGGGAAAAAAGCACCTGATAAATGCCATAAATGAAATACAGAATGCCTTAACGAAATATCAAACAACACAGCATTCCTCTCTAACTTCACCTTATAGTTCTCGTTATATTCACTCAGCATGCAATGATTCAGCATATTTGTTTTGTGAACTGTAAATTCAGTTATGGCAAGCATCTGACTCCTCTCTGAGGAAATGAATGTTTTATAGAAGGGAGAGGTAGAACAGTGCACCTCATGCACGGCTTCACAACACGGCAGTTTCTGTCAAAGATCTACACTTCGTAAATGCCTCGGTAACAAATCAACACTGACAGCCTGAACCAAAAATATATTACATATCACCCTGATTTCATATTACAGTTTCACTCACTTGCTTAAAGCTTTGGGATGGAGGACTTTTATGTGCAAAGTCACAGCAAATCATTTTGTAACTATGCGAGGGCCACCGGCTGACATTTATCACTGCAGCATTTACTGCTGTTTCTAAAGGGCCTATTCAAAAGCTCCTGTTGGTGTGTTCTCCCAGTTCACATTCATGTTCTATTCTAGGAATAGATCAAAAACAAATCAAATAGAATAAAACAGAATAATATAATGGAATGAAATAAAAGAAATTAAAGAATACATAGAAGAAAAATTAAAAGTGCAATAGTAGTGCAAAGGCTGGGGCAGCTGGTGGCTTAGTGGTTAGGTAGTTGCCCCAGTGATTAGAAGGTTGTGGATTTGGATCCCTGGACTGCTACTGACACCACTGAGGTACCCTTGAGCAAGGTACCCTCCCCACACACAGCTCCCTGGGCACCCCTCATTGGTGGCAGCCCCTGATTGCAGAGAAAGAATTTCACACTGTTTGCTTTGGTGTGGTCATGTGTGACTATAAGGGGCCACTTTACTTTAAAACAAGGTTGAGGAGAACAGTACAGTTTTTAATCAGTTTTTTTGAGCTCCAGTTGGTGCAGATCCAATGCTGATGGGCAGTTTGTTCCTGCAGTGAGCTGCAAAGTTACATTTCACTACATCAAAAACTATTACTGCTTTCTACAACTGCTACTAATAATAACAAAATCAACAAACAATTAATTAAATGGATATGTGCAATAAATAAACATTAACATTTCTAACAAATTTGCTTGTTTCCTTTGTCAGTTTTGGGGGGTGCAGCTGCAAAGCAGTGGAGCTCATTATATTTTAGCACTGACTCCAAAGTCCATTGAGTATTTTAGCAATTACAGGTTTATCTGTCCCACGAAGCCATACATCAACCACATGACCTGGAGAAGGAAGAACCAAAGCTCCAAGAGCTGTAGCCTTAAACCACCAGAACAGAGTCGGTTCCACTGAGAATAGTGTTCTCTCAACTCAGCTTCATTCCGTTGCCATTAGCAACAACATCCCCTAAGCCTGTTGTCCATATACGGACCGCAGTATATAGCAGGATCTCCAGAGAACACATCCAGCTGTTTAGGATATAGCAGGATCTCCAGAGAACACATCCAGCTGTTTAGGATAGAGTGAGTTCTCCAGAGAACACATCCAGCTGTTTAGGATAGAGTGGGTTCTCCAGAGAACACATCCAGCTGTTTAGGATATAGCAGGTTCTCCAGAGAACACATCCAGCTGTGTAGGATAGAGTGAGTTCTCCAGAGAACACATCCAGCTGTTTAGGATATAGCAGGTTCTCCAGAGAACACATCCAGCTGTTTAGGATATAGCAGGATCTCCAGAGAACACATCCAGCTGTTTAGGATATAGTGGGTTCTCCAGAGAACACATCCAGCTGTTTAGGATAGAGTGAGTTCTCCAGAGAACACATGCCGCTGTTTAGGATATAGTGGGTTCTCCAGGGAACACATCCAGCTGTTTAGGATATAGCGGGATCTCCAGAGAACACATCCAGCTGTTTAGGATATAGTGAGTTCTCCAGAGAACACATGCCGCTGTTTAGGATATAGTGGGTTCTCCAGAGAACACATCCAGCTGTTTAGGATATAGCGAGTTCTCCGGGAACAAATCCAGGTGTTAAGGATATAGTGGATGAAGACCTAATATCTGGAAGTCCTCAGTTTGTGGGTTTTAATCAGTGATGAATCAGAGAGGTCACTTGTGTGGAGTCAAGTTTTACAAAATACATCTTATTTCCACCACAACCAAGATTTCCACAATTATTTATTTGGCCCTTTTATTGACACATGTTGTGAATATATAATGTTTCATTAATATTTGGATTAAAACAAGTTTCAGGGAAAACAAACACAGAATTTTATGTTGATATATTATTTGTAAATATCAATGTGGGTTCTCCAGAGGACACCTCCAGGTTTTTAGGATATAACAGGTTCTTCATAGAACACATCCAGCTGAAAGGGATATGGCAGGTTCTCCAGAGAACACATCCAGAGTCTCGAGCTGAGCGTTTGCCCGATAAGACCACGGTCCATTGGTGGAAGTAGAGTTTATACATGGGGCGGCCAAAGACCATGACAGAAAATTAGTGTGACCATAACATGGTATCTAAGTAGCATCAAAGACTTCTACAATTGCTAAAAAGATAATACACTCAACCCAGAGTTCTTCAGTGTAACAGATACTGTGGTCCTCTAAGGCTGTTTCACTGGAATTCTTTAACACACCAGTAACGTCCAGCGTGTCGACCTCTGAACTGCAACTCAGTTTTCTCTCTCTCTCTCTTTCTCTCTCTCACATACACACACACACACACACACACACACACACACACACACACACCATACTGTACTCACACACTCTAGAGGGTTACAGGATGCTCGGACCTGGTGCTGGTCGGATTCTGATTGTCTCAGGTTCGGAGCTGCTCTGAGGTCCAGTGGTGATTTGTTCTGCCTTTTCTTCTTTAAAAATAAGTCTGATAAGTTACATCTATGGTTACATCTAAGTGATCTAGATTTTAGTCCAATCTCAATCTAATCTCAATCTTCATCTTCTTTATTATAGCTGTACCTTTACATTTACTTGGTAGACTATAGCTAGCCCTACTGTACATTATTACTTCTATTATTTCTTATACCTTTACAACAGCATACAGACTAACAGTGGTAATCTTACAACAAGAGGTGAAATGAGGGGGAAAAAAACCAAAAATCTGCTCTATTAATATACTGTATACATTTAAAACAAGAGTACTATATATTTACGTGGCTCTCTTGTAGCAATTAACTTCGTCGAAAAGAGGGGTCAGACAGACAGACCTTGGTCTCGTTTAAATGTGGTGGGAAAAGAGCAAGTAAATCAAAAGTCCAGCCTCGTAATTTATAGCACTATCATAAACAAGAGTCTGTTATTTTAAGAGGAAGTGGCTCACTTCTCTCTGTCAATACCAGCACTGCAGGATTTCATTCAAGTAAAGAATTTCATTTCCATCCCCTAGAGAGAAATGAGGTTGATTTGTTAATAAAAGATTAAATCTTAGTACCAAAGGTTCAAACCTTTCAAAAGCAGAACACATTTATGTAGCCAAAATCAGACTGTACAGTACATCAATGCTGTATGTTGGTTATATAATGAAATATGGTTATTTATTAGAATAATCTGTTAGCTAACCTCATTTTACTAAGGAACATACAGTGCATTGAAACCCCCTGAAAGGAATTTTTACCATCCATTACATCCATTCAATTAGCCGCACAAAGTGTTCACCAGGGCTTTTCCAGTGAATTTTTAAAAAATCACAAACATGACACAAGGCAATTTTTGTTAATCATTCTTATTTAATTGACATATTTTAATTTACTCTCAGAGCTGCTGTCTGACTCACTCTTGGCTTGGTGTCAAAAGATCTCAGAGATGTGGGCACTGAGCCACACAGCAGCTGTCAGAAAGCTCTGCAGTTCCTGTGTGAAGCGTTTCCGTCTGGTAGTTTGGTTTCGACAGTCAGGGCCTCACTGCCATCTTCAGGTCAGACCCACACACTCACTGACAGCTCCCTCACGTCTTTGACTCTCAGGCAACTCAGGCAGGTCTTTGCCACTCAGTGTCATGTCAACAAATAGATTATAGTTTTTTATACTGCAGAAGAAGGCACAGATAACTGTGTGGACGTCAAAATGAAATCAGAAAATGAGAAAGATCCCTGCAGCTCTTCAAAGCATTCAGAGTAAAAACTCAGTCCCAGGCAGAAGGAACCTGAGATCTGTGTGAAACCAGAGTTCAGGTCTAACTGGGTAAACTGGGAATAATAGTCTAGTCTCTTTAAGAAGAGCTGTTTGGGTGGAGTGTCTGAAGGAAGGAAGGAAATGTTTTTGATCTTTAATCCAAACAGACGATGCATTTGTTATACTTCTGTCACCTCCAGAAGTAACTGGAAGAGGTCTGATTCCATCAGTCCCTCGCTGAGCTGTAAGTGACGTGCAGGGGTGTAAAGGACAAAAATAGGCTCTGAACTTATACCTGTAAGGGATTTAGGGGGGCCTGTGGGTGCTCACTTGTTCGAGGAGCAAGAATCTGAAATGCCTGCAGTGTGTTCAGTTATTTTCATTCATTCATTCATTCATTTCTTCATTCATTCATTCATTTTCTGTAAGCGCTTAATCCTGTAAGTCATGGGTCCCCCGGAGCCTAACCCGGGGTCAGCAGGCGCGAGGCAGGGACTCACCCAGGGTGGGGCTGGTTATTTTCATTTCAGTTATAATCCAGGTTGTAAAAGGGTTTTCTTCCTGACATAACAGTAAAAACAGTCCTGAGCTGTATATTTTATATTGATGCATACGTCGTGGTCCCACAGTGTCCTATGAGATTAAGGTCAGTGGAGGCAGTGTGATGCTCTGGGTGATGTTCTGCTTGTTTTGGTTTTGTTTTATGTTTTATTTAGTAATTTCCTTTGGTGCCATCCTGATCTAAACTGCTTGAAGGACTAAGCAGCTGTGTATTATAAACAATAGACATAATATAGTGTGTATTTTCATATCGTTTGCTTTCATATCGTTTGCTTTCACTGCATCATATCCAGATTAAACAGTAGAACCAAGGTGGACACCCTGGTTCGGCCCTGTTTTCCCCCAGATTGACCCCGGGGTTATAACACTATTTACATACCTATTTACATATTCACCTGTTCCTAGGTACTTCTTAAAGTAAAGTGCTACTGAAATGTTTTCAGGGAACCAAAGGTAATTCTTCTCAGGCATTGCTTCAATGTGCACCTTTTTCGAAAAAATACATATTACTGCATCAAGCTGTGTGGAACCACGGAACCACTTAAAAGTATAACTGATAGTAAAAATGTCTGCACGCGCAAAAATGTTTGCGATGAAAACGAACGTTATAACATTACTTTCCAGAAAATAATTCAGTCCAGACACGACATCAGAAGGCTTCCACTAGAGGGCACCAAATCACCACATCTTTTATGCATTAGCATCTTCCCTGAACATTGTTTTATGCACCAAAATAAAAAATAAGAAACCGTTGCTTGTTTTTATTTCTTATAGCTCGAAGTACTTTTGTGAAGTGTATATATTAGTAATTATTATATATTTTAATGACGTTCACTAATGTATATTCAGTCCAGTGTGTTCTTGACTGCCCCACCTCAGCTCAGCTCACACTACAATTACTGAAAAATACAGACAGGTAAATCTTCTCATTTAATTATTAATGTCACTTAGAATATTTTTGTAAAAAAACGTAAACTAAACTGGTTGTATGAACTAAAATTATTTGTCCTCTTCAAGCTTGACAGAAGAAGCCATTTCTGAAGCAGATCAAACCCTTTAGCTCAACAAGTCCTGCAGTAAACTGGAATGGGTTTAACATGAATCTGTTTCCGTCCTGACAGTCCTGTGGATGGTGGAAATAGAAGTAATAGAGCAAGAAACCAAAAAATGGTGAGTGTGTGTGTGCGTGTGTGTATGTGTGTGTGTGTGTGTGCGTGTGCGCGCGCGCCCCGCCCAGGGTGAGTCCCTGCTTTGCGACCTTAGACCCCGGGATAGGCTCCGGGTATCCGCGACACTAGTATGGATTAAGTGGTTACAGAAAATAAATGAATTAAATGTATATTTAATATTTCCACAGGGAGTGAAGTAAGACGCAGATTTCTGAATACTTCAGGTCAGAGTTCCAGTTTTGACACAATCGTGTGTCACCAGTTCAGAACGTACAAATTTCATCACTTACACCGACATTCAGATAAGTGGAGCAACTTTAGTAAAGCTTTTATTGCAGGAAGAGCAATGAACAAAGTGATACAGCTCGTTCTTGTGTAACATTATGATGTGAGGTCACATCCTCAAGTGTCGAAATGATTTCACAAATATGCTTTGTATGTGGTATAGTCACAAATACTTAACAATAATGATAATGAACAATAATGAACAATAATTATACAAATATATATGATTAACTTAACAATGCAACTTTTTGAAAGCTGCCACATAAACGGATTAACTTCTCATGTGACTATGACTGTGCGTGTGTGTATGTGTGTGTGTGTGTGTGTGTGTAACGAAGGGAAAAGGCAGTTTCTATCCTATCACTTTCTCATTGTAATGTTCTGTGGATGTAAACACGTTCAATTCTAAAACCTTTACTATTTAAAGGCCTTTCTCATAAAGGAAGTGTGAGGGTATGAAATATCACTGCTACTTCCTCATTTCTTCTCCTTTCTCCTCCCACTCGGTTTTCTCTTCTGCTCTCGGCTGTGACTCTTTTTCTCCTCGGTTCCCTGAGGAATAGCGGACTCAAAACACCCATCCGCTCTTGATCCTTTACGGTAAGAACTGAGCTCTCCAGGCAATAAGGCTGTAAATGTTTATAATTTTTGTGATGTTTAGAGTATTTGTGTGTATCAGAAACAGAGCAGACCGAGACAGGGTGGAGACGTCTCCAGACCCTCAGAGCAGCTCTTATTCAGAGTTCAGGAGTTTAGAGTAAAGGAAATGTCTGCCTCAGTTCATTTTCTTAAAACAGCACTTTAGAATTTGCAACGTGCATTTCTAACTCTACAAATGACAAAGAATATACTTAAACTGTGTATAAAAACCAGTATTATTATTTATTTTTATCTTTCACCACATCTTCCCATTCACTGTGTTTGAGTAATTAGTTTTTGTATTTACTCCTAATTATTTGTTTGCTGCTAATTATTTATATATTTTATTGTTGACCAGACCAAAAAAGGAAACACACACACACACACACACACACACACACACACACACACACACACACACACACACACAGAGGGTCAAGAACTCGTGGTCATTTAGTCATTTTTGTATTGAGTTCATCACCATAACAAAGACCAGCTGTTGTTCTTTGTGGTACATGGACCTTTTGAACTTCCTTCACTGTCTGTCAGTCATGTGCCTCTTAATTCAAATCGATAATATAAAAAATGAACATGTCAGTCTTTATCTTAAAAGCCCTGCTCTCTGAGTTTGTTAAATGACATTTCCACGCATTTGTGGTTATAGAGAGGGACTGAACAGTCATAAGTGACAGAGCATCATATCCTGTTAACTGATTTTTTTCACTGTTCATTTGAACTCAAACCTAAAACTAGAGGTGTCATGCTTCAGTGCTTTGTTGTTTTAATCCTCCAGCCTGAAAAGGAGGAGAAAGTGATAAAATAAAAAAAGCTTTGCTTTTACTTTACCTATCCTTGCAATGTGAATTCCAGCTTCATGTTCCTTAAACATGTTTCAGTGCACTTGTTTAGTTTCCTAAAGCCTTAAGACACATTGTTGATTGGACTCTGAAAATAAATCGACATCTTCTATAATTAAAGGTCAAATGTTACTAAATCTGTGACACAGTGTTAAAAGTTTGATGCCCTGTCTGTGATGAATATGATAACACAGGTAAAGTTATATGGTGGCATATAACTTTGTGAGAGTGTGTGCAATACCTGATGAAGCTGGTGGCCTGGTGGTTAGGGCATTGCCCCTACAATCAGTAGGTTGTGGGTTCCCTTGAGCAAAGTACCAACCCCATACACAGCTGCCTGGCGCCCCTCGTTGGTGGCAGCCTCCTGCTTCACTTAGTGAATGGGTTAAATGCAGAGAAGAAAAATTCACATTGTTCACACTGTGTGCTGTAGTGTGTACATGCGTGATTATCAGGGGACACTTTACTTCTGGTGATCAGGACTTTAGAAACATATGTCTCTCTTTGTTAGCCACTTTTTTCAGATTACTTAGAGACATTAGGACTTTGCATGACAAGTTTAACTGATCAGATTGTGTAATAACAGCTGTCAATCAGGAAGTGGGAGGTGGCTCACATGATGGTCAACACATGAACTTTGTTTGTTTATCAGTAATTTGAGGCACCTGAGAATCAAACCTAAGTGGTGACGTTAAAAAAAGAAGCCTGTCTCTGATGCTGAGGCAGCATAAATGCTCCACTGTACACAATGAAGCCTCTAAGTTACATAAAGCCTGGACTATTGGGAAAACAAAACAACACCCATCCGGCAAACCAGTCACTACGAAACCAAACGCCTTAATTTTACCCCTTAAAATGACCTTAATTTTGACCTTAATTTCTCATACAGGAAATGAAGGAAAAGGAAGGGAAAAAGTGCACAGATTAAGGCTACTTTTTCTAATTTGCCCCTTAAATAATAGAAACTCCTGAATTAACACCTTAAATGTAAGATTAAGGGGTTTCACACTCATGCCTTAAATCTAATTTTAAGGTAAAATGTAGGGGTTTTGTATATTTTCAGGGGTAAATTAAGGTGACCAAAAAGAAAAAGTAGTCAATTAATTCTGGGAACAACAGAATTTTATAGTAGCTAAAGACTCGTCAATGTATTTTTAATTTGGGTTTCTTTACGATGCCTCAATGCTAACATGATTGTCTATCATCATTCAGATCAGTTTCTTTTACACACACTCAACTATGAAGTCGAATAGCAAACAGACTTCTGTTTATGGTAGGCAAACACCCCAGTGCATTATCTCCAATATCCCTGTTTGACTCTCTAGACAGCACCGATTATGACACTAATGGGTTTTAAACAGGCAGAACAAAGATGTGCTAGCTAAACTGTTTTTTATAAACTTTATCCACCAGCTTTGACCCACCAGCTGTTGATCCGGTTTCATTTACAGAAACCCTTACTTATATGCATATTTACATTAAACCACAGAGCATTTGTGTACAAAACATTACATTCCATGAACCGTTCATGGTCCGCTGACACCACACCTACAGAACATACATTGAGACTTTGGACCCATCAGCTCTTGCACAGGTGTTCTATATCTATAAAGAAATAAAGGCTTGAAGAAACACTGAGCTACAGTCAAAAGTGAGATTAGCCCACAGTAGAGATATTTTTAGCACTAGTAAAAATATCCATGATGGGTGTAAACACATTTGAACCAATGGAATACTTGTAATTCATTTACTTGTCCTATAGGATCTAGCCCTATCGAGAGCTTCCCACAAAATATACAATCTGTGGAAGCCAAAACAGTTTAAAGGACCTGAAGAGCCCATACTAACTTGATTAAATACAAGTGTACACAAAGAGAGGAACAGTATAAAGGTGTTAATCTGGATACTGCCAGAAAAAAAAGTATTCTTGACCCTGAGTGAAGGAAAGAAATCACCATACAGTGTGAAGTTGAGGCAGAAATTTCTTCTAAAACTGAAGGACAGTAAAATCCAAGTTTGCTTGGCTCTTAGCAGTAAGAGCTGGTTTGGCTCTGCATGCAAGGATTTTAAGGAAGGACAGGGCAGGAGTTTATACGCTACATCATTAACTCTTAATTAAAGAAATACAATATATGTCATATTAAGATTTGCATTGACTGCATAGATCTAAAGATTTACACTGTTACTGGAACTGGTAGTTTCATTAAGTAATAAAGCAATAACACACTTAAGGGTGTGCGTCATTGCAGTTCTGGAGAAATTTTCATGCGACCAAAGATTACAACAATAAAACACACCCTCAGTTGAAATGTTGTGTTTATAAAGTGCAACAATAGATTTCTGCACTTTAAGCAATTGGACTACAAACTTTACTCCTGTTGTCACCTTTCTAATTCATATGCTGAGGAAAATCCTCCAAAATTGTGATCTATTACAATTGAATACTTCTCTCAAATTGTAATGGGATCGCTTTACCGAAAATTCACAGAAAAATGGACACAAAGACAGTCGTGTAGAAAAGTGTGGTGCTGGATCTGAGGTTGTGGGGCTGTTTTTTCTCCAAAGGCCCTGAAGACCTTGTTCAGATGCAAGATATCATATTCTCCAGGAAGTACCAGCTAATATGAAATCAAACCCTGACTGTCTCAGCCAAGAAGTAGAAACCGAGCCATGGCCGGATCTTCTAGCAGGACAATGATCCAAAGTACACCGAAAATCAACACAAAAATGATTAATTGACCAAAAAAATCCTGACCTATGGGATGAGCTAAACAGGAGTTTGGAATTTGAAAAATCTGGAGAGATTCTGAATGTAGGGACCATCTCAGATCTTGCCTTGTGTTCTCCAGTTTCTTTAGAAAAGACCCAGAGCTGTTAGCTTTTGAAAGGAAGGCCTTACAAAGTATTGAAATACTGAGAGCCAAACATAGTGGTTCACATACAGTAGATTTAAACATTTATTTTTTTCTTTCAATCATTGTATTTAAAATGAAGATACAGTAATATAGTAATATATAGAGAGAAAACGTAATAAATTCACTTTGTTTCAGGACAGTAATTACATCACTGTAATGCACTTTGCACCATGTTATTATTACGTTTTTCTAGTTCTTCATTTTTACAAAATTTTGTTAAACTAGAAACACTGCTTTGATTTAGCAATGATTGGTAAGGAATTATAGTCATTTTTTAATCAACCAGGTTTGAGCTGTTGTCTTACCTAACGTTCTGGCACAGGCTGGAACTGGCCAATGAAAACAGTTGCTTTTTATATTTTGAAACTCATAAAAAACTCAGACCTTTGTGTTTTATTTGTAGTGAAACAAAATGTTCTTATTTTTTTGTTTTGTTTTTTTAACTCTGTGTTCTCTCGCAGCTTTTCTAGTGAATTAGAAAACTATGGGGTGCCGTTTGTAAAAACAGCTTAACAAATTTAGAGGTGTCATTTTTTCATCATTTAGTGCAATTGTCACAC
>JBBJLS010082582.1:0-24551 GCA_037577275.1 Bryconaethiops microstoma
GTTATGGTTTCCAACCTCCCATGTTCGAACACCAAGAACCGGAGGTTGATGTACCATCGGCCCAACAATTGGTCCGCCGGTATCGGCTCTAGGAGCAGGCTTGAAGAACCATCCTGAGAACCAACCAGCGCTACATCCGACAACATCACCGCCGACACCCCCCGGGATGATTGTTCCATGTAGGTGACAGGGTCTGGCTATCCACCCAACATCTGCATCTCCACACGGAATCCAAAAAGCTGTCTGCATGATTCATCGGACCATACAGCATCACCCACAGGATAAACCCTATCACCTTCCGGCTCCAGCTGCCTGCCTGTCTCCGGATTCATCCCGTGTTTCACTCCTCCCAGCTCAAACCCTTCATCACATCACCCCTGGCACCTGTCACTCCGGATCCTCCACCTCCTCGGATTATTGACGGTGGTCCTGCCTACACCGTCCGGCGGATCCTTGACTTGAGACACTGTGGCCGTGGCACCCAGTACTTAGTCGACTGGGAGGGCTACGGTCCGGAAGAACGGTCTTGGGTCCCCGGGCGGTTCATCCTGGACCTGACTCTGATTCAGGACTACCGTCGTCGGGTATCCTCCCGTCCGGGTCCGTCTGGTGACGTTCCTGGAGGGGGGGGGGGTACTGTCACATGCACGAGTCACATGACGCGCACGGGACATAAGAAATAATCACGTCATGGGGTATATAAACAGGATGTGAGGACTTCCTCGGCACTCATTGAGTTCACCGATGCCCAGCCTTCAGACGAGCATCCTCTCTTCATGTGAGTACTCACCCTTTACTCTGCATGTTAGTGAACGCGGATTCCGGTGGGAATCTTAACTCTTGTTGTGAGCGTTCACAGATCAAAGCGCGTGAATATCCAGCCCTCTCGCTTCTATCTGCGTACGGGCTCTTCCTTCACGCTACACAGGCATCACTCCAGACAAGGTACGTTCTTGTTATCTCTTCTACCGTGACAGGTTCGCCGGGGACTATTATGGCCAACGAGTGGTCATTGGAAAGGTGTCACCGAGCCCTATCTAACAGTGAAGTTTCACATTTAGAGTATGATGAAATCACATTAATCACATACCATAAACCTTTATATGTATAATTTGTGTATTCGTCAGTACCAATTTTTATATTTTGCTCATCTTTAACTGAGGAAGGTCCCATTCATCACCCTTAAGCAACAAATCTGCAATTTTTCTTATTATTATCATGCTTTTAGGCATAGGTTTCACTTTACACTAGAGTGTGTTTAATGCTTGATGCAACTTCCCTAGCAAAATATATCAGCAATAATTCTCTCTTCATTTAATTTTATTATGCTTCCTAATAATGTTTATATGTAATACTTTTCACATTAAATGTCAAATCTAATCTAACCTCTGCATGTTAGAAAGTTCCAGTTATTTAGTTAACACCTAATATGTGTCTTACATTATTGACAAAAGTTCTGGTAATTAAATCTAGAATTAATGTACCTCTACACAACCTTTAATATTCAACAGTGTCATAATATCAAGCATTTTGCATATTTCATATTTATTCATATTCCTTTTTAGATTTGCATAAAAATACAGTAAAAAATACAGCTAAACACACTATGGGGTATCCATAATTAAATCTATGAATTAATCTATGTATCCTTCTTCATATGTACACACATACACACACACACACACACACACACACACACACATCAAATATCTGAGCTGGCTTCCCTTATTCTGTTCTCCTCCTTCCATCGATCCAAACATATTGATTTCTTATGTTCACAAAATGACTTTTACCAACTTTGCAGTTCTCTTGCATAAGGCATGTTTGGTAGACAGAGAGCATCATGTTTCCTTGGAGATGGATGGACTGGCTCATACACATATGAAGACACACATTATAGCATTTTGACTTAGGATCCTTATATCATGAATGTTGTCACTAATGCTGCTACAGTGTACACCAGAGAAAGAAAGAGAATGAGAGAGCGTTTAATGCCTGAAATTAACTAGTGATGTGTCTCTGTAAAGATGTTACAATGTCATAAAGTCACTTTGTAACTGATATTCAGATTTAACCATTTTTTAAATTTGAATTTTGTATATTTACAATAAAGAGCAAAAAGTAAATATGTCTCTGAATGTTACAGGAGGAGTCAACTAGCCTCAAAATATTCTTAAAAAGCACATTTGGGAGCTCAAAATACAAATAATTGGGACATGATTTAACAACAGTAGAGTATGTTATTACTTATGGTCTCGTTAATTAATTAAATCAATCTCATTAATTTATCAGTAGAATTAAATAATAGATATTACAATCTTCAATTTCTAACTAAATAAGTTAAGATTAGGTTAGATTTGAGTTCTGGAGGTTGTTTAACAAACGTGAATTCTTTTGATACAGATTTTGGCATCAACCAGTTTTAGAGAGACTTGATAAACATTTATTTACAAAGTCTAAAACACAAATAAGCAATTAGATGAACATCAGTATATTTACAGTTGCAGTGCAATGGAGTGAGTGAAGGTGGTGATTGATCATGCAAGGCACATGTATGTGTCTGCTTGCGTGCGCACGTGTGTGCGTGCATTTGCTTCTGTGTGTCAGCGTGAATGAGAGAGAGAGAGAGAGAAAGAAAGAGAGAGATGTTTCTGCTTCTATTACGTGTGAAACAGGGCCGGAAAAATAGTATGAGTTTAAATGGTAAAAATGGTGTTCACAGGTGTTCCATGTGAGTGCAAAAGGAATGCATGGAATCATTGTTCTCTGGAGTAAAAGGAAAATGTGGCATCAATTTCCCCACAGTGAACCACACTAAATGTTAATGAGATAAGCTGAGCTTTTATGTAGACTGTACTGACTGAGTTTAAAACATACGTTTTAACTGAGGATGACTTCAACCTTATGATAAAACTAATGCTGTTTAGCTTAATAAATATTAAGTTTAGTCATGCTCAGAAGTGCTGAGTCATTACTATGATGTTAGTAAAAGAGAGAGATCACATTCAAAGATTAATCTATCACTGTGCATATACACCTGAATTTAAATTCTTAAAACACAGTTTAAACCATGAACATGAACACATTTACAAAGTTTAACTTTACAGTTGTTTCTGAGAGTAAGCTGTGCTATGGCATCCCCAGATATGAAAGTTTAACCTCTCATAGTTAGATATTTTTTCAAATCAGTTCTTCATCCTCAAAATGTATGTTGAAGGTTGGAGTGCAGATTTTGGTTTCATAGATTTGGTCCTAGGGATTTGTCTGGCTAGCTTTGGTCCAGGGTTGAAGCTTTTGCAGTTGAAAATAAAGGACTTGGTCGCTTCACTTACTGCAGACTGCAGAAATGCCTGTTGCAAGCTAGACTTTGTTAATGGCTTGTTGCAACATTGATCAGTTATCTAAGCTAAACTTTAATTAAGCCACATATGTGTTTATTATCATGTCAAGAAAATACACAGTACCCAGTGAAATGAAACAATGATCCTCTAGGACCACGGTGCAACACAAAAATAAAAAAAACAGAATACCACAAAGAAAAAAAACTGTACATCACATTTACAGGCAGGGAAAGACTAAAGAGAGAGTGCAACAAAAAAACACACAATGTAACAACAGTACAGGACAATATACAGACCAGTGCAAAAATAGCATGTAGCAGCACCAGGATACAATAAAAGTGTACAGTCTATATAAAAAAATTCTGAGCATTTACTGTGTCAGTTGGGGAGTTAGTTTTCTTTGTTAATGGCTGAAAGGTTTAGTGTGTGTATGCACTGTGATTGTGAGAAAGGAAATAGTTTAGTTCAGAGTGTGTGTGTGTGTGTGTGTGCATGTGTGTGCTGAATTTACATATTAATTTTGATAAATGTTTTCCCACTTTTTGCAAAAATTCACTCCCCAATGGCAATTTACACTATCGGATGTGAGATATATGCTTTCTTTGAAAAAGGTTCAAGATTGTCATTGGAGAGGTATCCCTTGTGAAATGGTTACTTAAGTGGAACGTTAAAGGGGATGTCTTCAGTATTTTTAATTAGGAATCATAACTGAATTATTTTTATATATTGTACTGACTGAATACACCCTGTTTTTGTAATAAGGCTTTATTTGATTTATTTTATTTTAAATGCCAGGAAAAGATCAAAATATGCCCCTTTCCCCTAGAAGAAAAGGTAAACAATTCATATTTAACATCATATTTACCATTATGGGTACATTTATACAGTCAGTGTCATATTGTGAGTTAATTTAAAAAACATTAACATGCAATAAATAACACTTGTGACAAATGGGTTGTGGGTTGTCAGTAGTGTTATTATTGATTTGACTAACAATGCAAATTTTAAATATGTGCGGTTTATTGGATGATGCAAAGCAAGTTGTGGTATGGAAGCTGCTTCAGATGTGCTGGTCAGCAATTAAAATCAATCCATGTTGTACAATGGTGAATCTGTGAAGCTAGAGGAAGTTTCATCCTGCAGCTCTTCTGCCAGGTAAGCTTCTGTTGTTTTTATCCCTGGAGAGGACACACAACTGAATATCTGTGAGTGAATTTCATAGCTCAGGGACTGCATGGCCCACAGTACACAGTATCAAAGGTTGTTTCTCTTTCTCTCTCTCTCTTTCTCTCTCCTTATTGTCTCGTTCTTTTCATAGTCTTTATTTTTTTACACTCCAACCTACAACTGCAAGTCATTGTCATTAAAGTTAATGATGAAATGGCTCTGACTTATCCATATTTGTTTAGAAAAATTCACTTTAAATGCTTTTTCAAGATACTTTTCATCAAAGTGACAACCAGGTTGAAAAATGCCAGGGGTTGGATTGAATTCACAAATTACTGTACTGAAAAAAAGACTCATGCAGTGTATACAGGGAGGCCATTCAGTTTTACTGCAGCCACCGCACTCAGCCTAAAAGCACTTTTGACTGCTTCTCCATTGTCTCATTGCAATATATCCCAAACCCCAGGGCTTGGGGCATTAAGTAAACACTAGCCACACATCAACACAGAAGGAGGGGCTTTAGGGAGTTCCAAGATTGATCATTCAATTAAACATGTACTATTTTCACCATCATAAATATGTTCTACAAAACAAAAGGGAAAGACAAATGAGACAGCTGGGAGGATGCATTTAGTGCAAGCTAGATTTTTCAATTATAGGTCACCTCTAAGTAAAATGAATGTTAAGTGAATAATCTGACATCTAAGCAGAATATATATTGTGAGAAAGAATGACCATAATAATAAATTAAAATCCACAAATGAAAATCCATTATAGGTTAATTGATGAAGTCTTACTCATGTTACTCACTAGTATATACTAATTACCAAAAAAAAACAGGCAAACCCAAAAACAATGGTAATACTTTGCTACATCACAGTAACATAATCATTCCATAACCATGTCATGGCAAATGTCATAAACTGCCATGAGTTGACATGTTAGATCACATTAATTAATTAAACAATGTTTAAGTTATGACAACTCGTAAAAAGATATGACATCTACAATTACTTGTAAATGATATGGCTAAATACATGTTATCAGAGTCAGATCTTATGTACCATGGCTCAACAATAAAACGTCCCGGAAGTGACTCACGTCATGGGGTATATAAACAAGGAAGTAGATAGGAACCAGTGCTCAGTCATTGAGTCCCTTGCCCTTGTTGACTCACTCCTACTCACGTCTATTAAATCTCTTGTGTTCAATCCATGACTGGGTTCATCCACCATGCTACACTGGGCAAACTGTTTGGCCAGGTAAGTCTCCTGACAGAATGACTGAGCCTTATGCAGTGAACCCAGTGGATTTTGCCGCTCTGTGCAACACGATGACTCAGCAGGCCGAGATTGCAAACCTGAAGCAGGAGGTCATGGGGCTATGCCATAAGCCCACTAGGCTTGAACAGGTCTATCGCGATCTCGCTGCCGAGTCATAGGTGCCACGGGCGGCAGTCTGATCCTCCTCACCTTCCCGTTTGCAACCCAAGATTTCGCTCCTCGACAAATGGAATAGTGTAGACGGGAAGTGCGATGTCTTCCCAACCAGGCTATCTCTTGTTTTTGAGTTTCAGCCCGGGCGCTACCCCACTGATCGCACTTCTCGTGTCTCCTCACCAGGCAGGCAGCTGTGTGGGCTACAGTGGTCCTGAGATCTGGCTCAGATGCTGCCTACTCCTATCCAGGATTCACCTGTCAGCTTAGGGCCACCTTCCAGCATGCTGACAGCAAGGTGGAGGTTGACTCCCATCTATGCCACCTTTGGCAGGGAGACCATTCGGTGAGTCGTTACACCATGGAGTTTCACACTCTGGCTGTGCAGATGGCCTGGGGTGACTCTGAACGGCCTTCTACGAGGGGTTGAAGGATGAACTCGCCGGGCGAGAGCTCCCCACTACTCTGGAAGGACTTATTCAACTCTGCCTGTGGATCGATCAATGTATGAGTTCTCGCCTGAGGCCAGCCACTCATATGCTGCTGACCATGAGTCCCCGGCCCAAGACCACCACCAGTCTGGAACCAGCTCAGGCCAGAACTTCACCTCCGTCAGAGGCCCATTCTGGAGCCCATGCAGATAGGGCACGCCTACCTGACCCCTGAAGAGAGGGCTCGGCATTATCGCGAAGGCCTCTGCGCCTACTGTCCCTCCCCTGGCCACCATCATACAGTCTGCTGGGAAATGGCCAGACCAGGTAAGTAGAGGGGAGGAATTAAAACCCACAACTAAACCCTCAACTCTTCTGCCCATTTCTCGTCTAACCATCCAGGTCCACATCCAGTTGGGCCACAAACGGATCGTGACCACCGCTATTGTTGACTCAGGGGTGGCTGGTAACTTTATTGACCAAGCTTATGCTGCCCAGCTGGCTGTGGAGCTCGAGGCATTATCCCAGCTGGTAAACATCACTGCCATAGATGGTCGGCCCCTTCATTCCAGTTCAATCACTCACCAGACCTCGCCCCTCTCCATCACCATCAACTAGCACCATGAGAACCTCCCACTCTATGTCACTTGCCTCACCTTTTCACCCATCATACTTGGACACCCCTGTCTTCTCCTTCACAAACCCCTCATCTCCTGGACATAGCAAAAGATCCTGCAATGGGGCCTGACCTGTCAGGAGCTCTGCCTCCAGGCAACTGCTGCGACATGCTCAGGGTAGTCCAAGGGCCCTCATAACCCCCACAGGACACTACAGGACCTTGGTAATGCCGTTTGGTTTGTGCAACAGTCCAGCCGCCTTTCGACAGTGTGCTAATAATGTTCTCCATGACATGCTGGGTCACTGGGTTTCGCCTACTTGGACAACATCCTTGTCTACTCTAAAACCATCGAGTAATGCACCCAGCATGTCAGAGCAGTGCTCAAGAGGCTGTTTGGCCCATCAGCTGCTCTGTAAGTTTTGAGAAATGCGCTTTCCACCAGCGCATATTTCTGGGTTTTGTCATATCCTCCCAATGTGTAACCATGGACCCCCAGAAGCTGGATGCTGCATAATTGGCCCCTACCCAAGATGCTTAAACAGCTACAGTGCTTTCTGGGGTTTGCTAATTTCTACCGCTGCTTTATCCGGGGCTTCAGTTCCGCTGCGGCACCTCTTACTGCCCACACCAAACCATCCCAGACCTCGTTCAACTTCACTCCCGAAACCACCTCTTAACCACTGCACCCATCCTCCTTCACCTGGACTCTTCCAAGTCATTCGTTGTGGAGGTGGACGCTTTCAATGTGGGCGTAGGAGCCATCCTCTGCCATGAAGGTCCATCTGTGCAGTTTCTTCACCAGAAAGTTTAATCCCACTAAGCAGCGATACGGAGTAGGGGACCGCGAGCTGTTGGCCATCAAGTGGGCTCTGGAGGAATGATGTCACTGGCTCTAGGGCGGCGGTTACCCATTCACGGTCTGGACGAACCATCAGAATCTGATCTCCATTCAGTAGGCCAAACAGCTTAACCCTAGGCAGGCGCGGTGGGCTCTATTCTTTGAGCAATTTAACTTCACCTTACCCTACTGCCCAGGGTCAAAAAACACCAAGGCTGATGCCCTCTCTCAATGACACCAAGCAGAGAGCCTGTGCCTGTCCTACCACCACAACTCATCCTGTCACCTCTTCAGTAGGAGTTAGAAGATCAAGTCCACCAGGGGGAGACCTTGGAGCCCTCTCCGGCAGGCACCCCACCTGGACAACTTTTCATGCTCATTGGACTTCGCTCTGACACCCTCCAATGGGCTCACTCTTCCATCGTCGCAGGCCACCCCGGCACTGCTTGAACCCTCTCACTCGACCAATGCGCCTTCTGGTGGCCCAACATGGCCTCTGATGTCAAGAAGTTCATTGAGACATGCGCAGTGTATGCCAGGGCTAAAGCCACCAATCAACCCTCTTCGGCGTATCTCCAGCCTCTACCCATGCCCCGTTGTCCCTGGACACACATCGCGTCGGCCTGCTGGATTCAGAAGGGCAGGTACTGTCATGCACACCAGTCACGTGACATGCACAGGGTCCTGAAAGTGATGTGCGTATCATATATAAACAAGGAAGTAGGAAGGAACCAATGCTCAGTCATTCAGTCCCTTGCCCGATTCAACTCCTACCCACCTGATTCCGTGAGTACTCCAGTTATTCTCTACCCTTTATATACTCAACTCTCAACTCTCTAGTGGAGTTTTCTCAGAGCAAGGTGCGGTGTCTACCAACTCTTTCGTGATTGGGTTCATCCGCCATGCTACATTGGGCAAACTTTTTGGCCAGGTAGGTCTCCTGACAATGATGAACATTTTCCATCCAGATGGGAGTTGTCTGAGGATTGCAATTTCCCCATTTACAGGATACAAGGAGCCACTGAATGGTGAGGTAAGTAAGAAAATTATATCACTAGATTTCAACCCAGTTAAACATCTATAAAAATTTAGACTAAAATTTAGTGTGTCAAAGTGACTGATGTGAAAATCCAACTATGGGAATATCTTGGGTAAAAATGGGAATAATCTTTACAGGTTGTATAGAAACTTTTTTTAAAGTTTGCTGTGACCAAGACCCATACTAGGACACTTGCTGGTTTATCTGTTAATTTGTCATCTAGCTGTAACAATATGCATATTATGAAAATAATTCACTTTACAACAAGTACTGTTGCCAGAAGAACTTTGTCCATTCTACTGCACAAGAGTGCTTTTTATTGTCCTTCTGTGCCAAGGTGGATTTCAATATGATGATTTAAGCAGATCACTGATTCACAGATTTTAAAATAATCACCCTCACCCTATCTCAGCCCAACTGTCATAGACATTCAGAAAGCTGGGGAGTGTAGCAGTTTAGACTCTGGGCAGATTTAAGATTCTTTGCCCGACACCCTCTATTTCACACAGACACACAGCTGCTGGAGTCATGTGTGGCTTCGATAAGTCACACGCACTCACACACATAAATACACAGAGGAGGGAGTTTACAGAGAACCCAAGGCCTTCTCGGCTGCTTTTAACCTTGTTTTGGGGGAGCGTAAGTCTCTAGCAGTGGACAAGCAGCCCTGTGGCATCAACAACAGGAAGTGATGTTAATACTCCACTGTCATATCAAAAAGCATAACCTCACCCGCTGTCACCCACTCCACCAACAAAAGTGAACGGAGAGCCAGTACTGTGATAGCTCAGAGCCGTGGGTCATAATAAGAAGAGAGAGGGACTCTCCATCGCAGAATGTGCTGCAGGCTGAAAACCCAGTCAGCACAGTCATCACTCTCTGTTCTCTATACACCCGAGACACCTTGATTTGAGTGCACACATTTTATGTTTTCCTTTTATGTTAAATTAAAAAAAATAGAAAAAGCCATTTTAAGCCTGGTCCCAACTTATTTTAACTTTTGTTTCAGGACAGATACCTTCTCTACAGCATCAGAAGAATCCAACCCTTTCTCACCATGAAAGCTACACAGATTCTCGTCCAGTCTCTGGTCATCCCCAAACTGGACTACTGCAACTCTCTACTGGCTGGATTTCCAGAGAAGGTAACTAATCCACTTCAGCTGAATCCACTTTAAGATTTTAGATATTGCAAAGATATGCGAATTATAAATAGAATAATGAGTCTGTTTTTTGGGTAATTAAACATACATCAAACTAATCTCACATTTAGGCAAAAAGTACTATGTGCAAATGTTATATTATATTATATAATATATTAAGAATGTTTCTTACATTTTACACACAAATTTGGGATTGAGAATAGTCATCATGTTATGGGTTGGTTAGTTAAGGAGAGAAATTTCTGAGCTAAGCACACTGTAATTGCCTTTATAACAGAGTGGCAAAATCACTCGCTCTTCACATAAGAGATTGGGTTTTAAGTCTGGATCAAAGGAGCACACCACTGCTGTAATACGATGCACCACTCCAGAGGCTGCATTCTCACCAGTCTAATTACGTGACTCTGATGTTGTGTAATTTGATATATTCCATCAACACAGCCCCTAACAACGTGTCTATTGCAGAGATTCATTTGGTGATAATGATAAAAATACAATTCATCATGCACACCATGTTTGTAATGGTTCTTGATTGCTCACATCCAGGCTGCCATTCAAATTCCAGTTGTTTCGGGATCTATTTGCAAAAGCAACACCACAGGTGCAGACCTTTTAATGGTAATGAAGCTGTTAAGTGCCATGGTTAACCTAATCAAATCACGCCTGATCCAACATCATTTTAGGTTGGGATAACACGGGATTTGCTCACAGCAACAGTAATCAACAGAATCATTGACAGTATCCACAGTAGCATAAGAGATACGAGCACTGGGCTATGATAAAATGTGATATACTGTATTACAGACAGTATATGTATAACTGCCATTTGCAAATGTTAATTAAATACTCAGTGAATGGAATTAGGCTCTTTTACAGCTATGAGTTCTGTCAGCAGAGACCAGACTGGTTTAGGCGTGGTGCACACTGATAATATCTGTCTTTGCTTATCTTGGTCCAGTGCCGGTTGCAGTTGGTAGCACCTCTATTTCACTTCAGGTCAGTCTGCAAAGTATTAAAAGTAATTTATTATCATATGTGTATTATACCACATGGGGTTCCTTAAGTGTTTTCAGTAACAGCAACGGAACCATGACAATGGTTTGTATAGTTAAATGGTTCTTTTCTACTGTGGAGAAACCTGTGCACAGTTGACTCTTAATAAAGGCTCTATTTTGCACCAAAAAGGGTTGCACTATTGTTAGTTCAGAAGTATCTTTATTTGGTACTATATGGAATTTTGCACAGTGAAATTCAAGCATATACGTTATTTCACATAAGAAATATGAATTAAAACTATTGTTAACAATTAATAACTAATAACAATCTATACAATACTATTAACCAGATTTGTTTCTGGAAGTGGCACATATTTTCTTTCATTTTGCAAATTGCAATACACAATGTGAACTAAATGTGAATTCATTGCATAACTATTATTCATTAAAAATGAATTGAGTAAAAATGAATTAACTGTACAATCACATTTAAACAACACCAGACCTTTAGCTGCCATAGTTATTAAGGTAATACACAGCAATGTAAAGAATTATCTGGACAGCAAGCATATTTTTGCTTGCATAAACACAATGTAAAATCATGATACATGTACAAAAACAATCTATTTATATTTGAAAAAGTTGTTGATATCTTGTCAGCTGGTTAGGTTTGGTTTCAAGATTTCTTCTCATTGCCTCCAACCAATACATAGATTGATAAAATATCAAGACCACACCTGATTTAACATAACGCTGTCACATCTCTGAGGCATGGCATGGCATGGTCAGGCATGCGGCACAAATGCAGACTTCTCCCATTATGGATTTTCTTTCTTTATTCCAAAAAACAACAAAACAAAACCTGGCTCGATAGCCGAAAACACAAAACTCAAATAGTACTCTGGATTACAAGAACTCGGACAAGACAAGGGTTATCGTGAGGGGTGGACTCACAAAAAACTAACTAAACACAGGCACTATATATACCCATAACAGAAACTCAAAACACCTGATACAGAATGGGTCTCATCCCTGGCTGCTGAGCAGCCTCACTGCCAGAGATGAGACCACACCCCCAGTCAACATAAAAGCCCCCCAAACTAAACTCAAACAGTGGCCTCTAGCGGCCACTGACTAGGGACGTTACAAACACACTAATTAACCAAATCCAGTACTGAATAACTAGTAATATTACTGGACTGGCATGAAGTGAACACAGTAACACATAAAATCACTACTCACTGTGCGAATATTATTTGTGTGTATTTAAAAATTAGTGTCTTTCTGAGCAATTGAACATAGTTACTGATGGCCTTTTATTTGAGGCCTAGATAAATGGCCTTTTGAACAATATATAATTACCCATATAAGCACCATGCTGTATGATAATTAGCAACTCTGTTGAGGATACTGAGCAGTCTTATAGCTTACAATGAAAGCTGAGTCTGAATCTTTAGATGCGTATACAATGACCCTAGAATGAGGCGAGCAGAAGTATTTTTTCTTGATAGAGCTGGGCAGCCCTAGGGCCACGGCCATCTCAAGTCAATACTACTCATGTAATCTCAAGAGTGCTCTATTCACCAAGCATCTCTGCATCTCCGATCCAATAGCTACTACTCGCTATTCCTTACTGATCTTTGGATACAGAAGTGAACCTGTTCTACCAACAGCAAACACTTATGCTCTCATTTCAGCACAGTCCCAGTTTTTTGTTTGTTTGTTTGTGTTTGTGTCCTGATGAATGTATTAATATTCACATAAGAGTGTCAGATTGATTGTCTCTTTTTAAAGAGTGTAACACGTTTAGCCCAGGTCATTTGTAGGTATGCTTTTCTTGTTCACTAGAACTAGTCCAGAAAAAGCACCCTCTAAGCATGTGGTTACATATAGCCGAGCAGAGTGGCACCACGTGACACTGTTCAGACATCAGCACTAAACAAAAATGCGCACTTTTTTCCACCGCAGTGAAAATAATACATGTAACGGGCAGCAAAATCAACCTTGTGCCAAAACATTTACTCCAACTCACTGCATTTTCTCCTGTTTCTGTTTCAGTTCCAAGGTTTGAAAGGCCTCAGTGTCATTCGTGTTCTAAAGGCTGGAATGCTGGAAAAGTGAACCAAGCTGATACAACTGGACCACAGTTAAATTTTGACAGAGGTCATAGCAGTAATATTTAACACAAATACACACACTTTTTCTCTCTTTGTTTCTGTCTCTCTCTCCCCTTCACACACACACACACACACACACACACACACACACACACACACACACACAGTATACTAATATCTATATATCTTGATGTGTTAGTTTGACACTATTAAGCTCGTATAAATATAGTCTTTTAAAATGTTAAAGGCTCCATAAAACCATATTTAGTTTCAACAACTCAGTGTGTGACTGATTCCATGAATGCCAGTAACTAAAATTTCTTTATCACTCCACTCACCAGAATCAGCCACTAACACATGAGCCACAATGTAGTACAATGAAAACACTCCCTCTGAAATCAACCATTTAAGCCACACAAGTGGCAGAGCTCTGATTTTAATCTTAAATTCTGCTGTGAAGACTGACTCTCTTTTGTCAAAACACAGGTGAGAAAACACTAGCCAAGAATGTCAGAGAACAAATGAATCCATTAACTGGAGAAGTGATCTGTATTCCTTTAATGTTTATTTCAGTTTCACTTTATATTTTTTAATCTGATGGGAGCTACTGATTCTTAAATATAATACACACATTTAAAATGTGTGGCTATTGCTCTCAAGCCATTAGCTGATAAGTCCATAGTTTGATTACACTTTGACTTGACAAGCAGACTCAATGGTTCCAGTTAACACAGCCATAATTTTTTTTTATGACAAAATACTTTATTTATCAGCTGTGGTAGATCTAAACTATTTTTGTAAAATGATAGCGAAAATAAACTTTCTTGTTATTTAGTTTTTGTCTTATCATTGTTTCAAAATCTAATAATAAAGACGACAAATGTTCTACAATCACGATAATACACAAGGCAATGAATATAGTTCCATAGTATATTAAAGTGTATTAAAATTTTATAATGTTACATAAGACTCATTTTCAGTCGCTTATTATTTTTACTGTATGGACAAATGACACCACTGTACTGTATTAAATTAAACTGTGGATTTTGTGAATTGTTACACTACTAATATAAATATGTATGAGCCCCATTTGTATTATAATTTGTCCCGTATGTGTTATACATGTATCCATTTGTGATAATAAAAATTTTTTTTTAATCCTAAATCTAACTCTAATCCAGATCCTAAGCAGTTTCAAACCAGTTTCACCCAAAAGGAAAGTATTTATGTCCCGAAAATGTGGAGGCATACACATTTTCAATCACACACACAGGCATTTAGAGACATCCATAGAAACATCAGGGCTTCATTATGTTCTTCATTATGACTCTGCTTTTGAGTCCTGGCTGGTTTGCTGAAGCACGCCGAGGCCCCCTGGTGGTTCCCAGCGTGGTGTATGAGCGCTCACTCTATCAGCCAGATTCTCCAACCACTCCACACACAGCAGCAAGCGTATTACTGGCTGAGTCACGTCTGAACGCGTCACTGTTGAAGTGCTCATCAGCTAAAGACCTAACTCCATCTAACCATCTAAGAATGGTGCACTACTTTCACTCCATGCTGCAATTGATAGATATTTCTCAGTACTTCTCACTTACACAAATCATAATGTATTGAGAATATATCACAGTCACTGACTTTTGATTTCGGGGTATAGACCTTTAAGTATGAAAAAAGGACGTTTCAGACATTAGCTACTGACTGCAGTTAGATGGGGAGAGAGAGAAAGAGAGAGAGAGAAAATGAGTGAGAAAGATGGGGGTGTGGGGGGCTATGTCCACACATATCTGTTCTCTTTTTCAAATATGTTGTAGCAGCAGATCAGGGTTGTGATTCATTGTTTGGGAAATACAGTGAGCAGCTGGGAGAGGAACAAAGGAGAGAGGGGGAGATAGAGGGGGGGGGGGGGGGGGGGGGGCAAGGAGCCCCCCCCCCCCCCCCCCCCCCCCCTCCCCCCCTATCAACTCTGCTAACGCTGCAGTAATTCAGGAACAGCAGCACTGCAGATTCAGACCACAGAAGCCATAAAGCCGTGATAAATTACAATCCAACTGCTTTAAGATTGCTGTCAGGGAGAGAACAAAGTCAAATGGAGCTAACTGGCATGTTTCCTCTCTTTCCTCCTCTCTGTTTCCAGCCTATTTCCTGTGCACTACTGTATCAAGGTAGAGTTCTGGTAGGAGGGAGAATGGCAGCGCTTTCCCCAGAGCAGGTTTTGGAAATGTAATACATAATAATTATATAATAATTATCTTACTCTTACTATTTAAAATGCTTTGGTTACTTGTATAGTGCTTGTTAAATTAAAGTAAACCGTACCTTAGTTTATGTTCCCGGTCACATTAGACTTTATTCATTATATCATACTTTCTTTCAAATCTTTTATCTTTTATCACTGGTAGCTTGGAGATGTTGTCTAATGTCATGTTTCAACTTACCATCTTTTACCACATTGTGATTTTATTTGCTTGTCATCAGTGATTTTATTTGCTTGTCATTTATGCCAGTCTACAAGAATTGAACAGAATCGCAAAAGTACTGTGGGCTCCACTTCTTTTAACCATCTGTTCAGTACTGTATGAAACAAAGCTATTTAAAAACAGTAATGGCAGATAACAATAAATTCATATGCTTTTATTTATGGTAATAAAATGAATCCCAGTTGTAAAAAGTGAAAATATTGTGGATAATATATTGTGGATAAACTCACACACCTTGTAAATTGTAGAGGACAGAAGTAAATGAAGATGAAGAGCTTTTGTGGGTTGAATCCATGTGAAATATTTATTTTGTTCATCACAGCAAAATTTTTGCTTTTGTGTTTTAATTAATCTTTTCTTTCCTGGTATTTAGATTAAAACAGTTAAACTGCTAGTTTATGTTTTGTTGCAGTACAGCGATCCCAAATGAGTGCAGAAATGAAGCCTCACTCTGTCATTTAGAGTGAGGCTCATTGGGCATTTTTATTTATTACTGCTGCATATACTGCAATTACAGAAATAAATCATATCTCCTGAAGTAAAGGCGATTTACTAATAAAGAATGTTCTGAAGATAATAACATTATAGAGTAATGTCTGCTTGAATTAATCCAATCACATTAGTTTTTACAGGCAGAGAAAAAGACTCTGGTGTTTCTCTACAGAGTTAACTAATATTACATCATCATGGCACTCCAATGAGATACAAGCCCACTACCCCAGCACAGACAGGCAATCACACTTATCACAGCACCGCTGTGCCTCTAGGTGTGGTTGGTTAAGCAGCAAATATCGTTTCTTGATGTGACAGTAACACCACATTGAGGTTCAATTTACTGTTAACAGTTTGAAACACACTTTGTTTGATGTTATGACAGTGCTGGATGCAGAGCATGGATCATCTTTCCCAGGATTTCAACTCCACTTCATTTTCACACAACGCTATCTCAGAGAATCTACCGAACATTCATAGGAAAAACCATTGAATGAGGTATTTGATGTTTAGTTTCATAGGTCTTATTGGTATACATATTTCAGTCAGCGGTGGTTAACATTCAACATTATTAGCTGTACTTAACATTTCATGAACTTAATTGTGGTGGCTCATACAAAAGCACTGATTTACCTATAATAGCTTAGTGATACTGCAGTTTCTTTATCCTCAGGTGGGTTTGCTATCCTATACTCACAGAAAATTATAAGCATCAGCATTTTTAAGCATTTTTCATGTTGACCTTTATGCGTCATACTTAATTACAATTAAATTATTGGTCCATCTATATAGTCCGAAAGTCTAAACCCCACAAAAAGTGTTTTCACGCTGCCAATTGACTGAAGCATGGTTCTGTTTGATTGGGACTGTGATCACCTGAGGCAGCAAATGTAGCCACAAGCCATCCGCTCATGTAACGACTGTATCTTTAGTGTCTTCAAATCCTAGCTAAAAGAGCAATCCTTGCAACCAGAGGGAGAAACCAAGATCACTTGGATCACTTTGTACTTGTGTGTCGCCATGCATCTCTTGGCAAATAGCTGAGTGAATTAAGCTACTGAGACTGTGATAACACTTGGGCCAATGGAACATTTTTCTCTCTTTCTCTCTCTCTTTGTCACTCTCCTCAGCAGCTGTTTCCTAAATTGAAGATGTGATTCAATTTCTGAGTGCCCCTGCCTCTCTTTTTCTCTTACTTTCTCTCAACAGTGTTGGCTACTGTCTAATTAGAAGAAAAGATCCAATACACATGCCGCAATTGTAGTTCTCATAATCTTTTGAGAGCATTTTTCTTTTCTGCCAGCTCTAGAAAACAGTATGTTAAAACTTTCATGAAGAGATTTCACAGTTGCATACACTTTTGCTTTGAATTGATTTGATTTGTATTCAAGTTCCACATAAATTAATTATATTACACCACAGTCATACATAGTTATTGCCTTTCATTTACTTTCGTACAGCAATAATTGTATTGGTATCATGTGGAACCAATGCACACATTAAAATCAAGAAAATTCATAGCACTGTTTTTCCAGTGCACGGTGTCAGGTTGAAGTCATCAGTCCTGGCCCCGCAGGGCCAAAGCCTAGCACAGTTGGGTGATTTTTCTGCTCATCTAGTTCAACTCATCAGTTGAAAATCACCAAACTGTGCTGGACTCTGGTGACATGCTTAAGGTTTCTTGAAAAAAAACCCAGCATTGTGACTCATTCAGTCTTACTTTATAGCTCATCAGAGCGTTTCTGAGGTTTAGAATTAAATGCCTTTAGTCCGATCTGAGGCACGGCTACCTAGCTGCCACATTCAGCCAGCGATAAACAATAATTTTTCTTAAGGTTTCTTGAAACTAAATCAGCAAAATATATCTAGTTCCAGAAACATGGCAGTAGAGGGACCACCACATAACTTCAAATTTTAAGCAACTGTCATTCTACATGTTACCTTAAGGTTTTACTAGACTTTATTGTACCCCTCACTCACAACGCAAACTACTCCAGTCTAACTATCAACTCCCAGGCTTCCTGAAGGACTTTCAAAGGCTCTTATTTTCAGTCCAGTCCCTGTTCCTTGACCAGTTTCGGAGGAATATTTTTTATTTGGTAGGCCACACAGTGACCTACATATGAATCATTCACTCATATCAAAACCTAACTTAAGGCCTGAACCAGTAAAGAAACTGGTGCAGATTATTACAGATGATTGTGTGTGTGTGTGTGTGTGTGTGTGTGCAGGTAGAGGTACTGTAAATATGAGGTGAAAATACAGGTCTCCTGACATACTTCTTTTTTGAGAACAGTCACAGTCCTGCTTGCACATTTTTCCTGTTCGGCTCGACTGACCTAGCCAAACAAAGAACTTGTTCAATAGTAGATAATGAACAGAGTCAAAAATGTGCAAGTCCAGTTCTAAGGCATTACTCCAAAGAGCTATTTTTGGCACCTTTTTTATGAGTGTACCTTCATCCTCTTCATCTGAGCTGAAACATAAGGGCCGCAATGAGCTTGTTCCTGTATTTCCTGTCCTTGGCAGTGCCCTGTGGCTTGTGCCAAGAGAGATTCCTCTTAGGGGGTTGTACTGACACTCCCAGGCTAGGGGGAAAATGGTGACTGTCTTATAAGGCACTGATGCCATATTCAAGCGCAATCTGTCTGGAATGGTACTTTTGTGTTCTGTTGTGTGTGTCTGTGGTGTGTGTGTACCTGCGTGTGTGTTTCTCTGTCCTCAGTAATCCTGAGAAAAGATGTGTGTGCGGACAAACAGTAATGATGTCGCAAGAGCTGGGAAGACAGGACTCAGGAGCATTTCCTAGTATTTCTTAATGAGATACTGTAGGTTTTCCATTGAGTGCAGGCAAAGAATATTGGTTGTGTTCCTGCTAATAGCAAGAGAGTGACTGAAAACAAGCTCAGGTTATTTTCAGAGGCTAATAAGCCTTAAAGGATCAACAGAGTCAATGCTCTGCTGCTGCTGCTACCACAGGCCTGCTCCAGATGGCTACAGCTCTCATACAATCATGCAATACACACATGCTATGGAACTAAACACCAGGATCAAGAACCTTTGTAAGGTCTGATTAAATCTGCTCTGCAGTAATGATTTAATGCACTGGAAGGACGTTGCACCGCTTCTTTTTCATGTGTGTTAAATTTGACTAACACTTTTAGCGCAGGTCAGAGAGTTCAGAAAGAAGAAAATTGAAAGTTGTGATGAATGCCGCGGGCTGTAGAGAAACCCCTCTTTGGCATGGCAAAATTGGCCAAATCTCTGCTCTAGACATGCCCAGGATGCAAAAACATGGGGACAATGCAAAGACCAGCAAAAATAAGACACTTTCACACCTTTTCACAGCTACAATAGAGAAACCAATATAGAAAGCTTTTATAGACAGAAATGCATGTCTTACAATGACACAAATTCATATGTAGAGATGAGCATTTGTCATGGCATAAAGCTCTATTCAAGCTGTATTAGCTTACCTAGAAAAGCACTACAATTTAGACCATTAACAGCGAGTTACATGATTTGAATCCAGTACAAATCTACATAAACATACCAGTAAAACAGTAATAATTTCATTATTCAGTGCCTTCAGTAAGTGACTAGTAACATACAAGCTATGACTTTTCAGTTTAGTCTGTCAATTCAGACAACCCCCCTAAACAAGGCTTCTTTCATTAGACACCTCTGTATCATAGGAATAACTCATAGACTGTTTATTGATTACCGTGTAGTTACTGAATAATAAGCCTTAGGATGTAATATGTCTGGAAGTGTGGGTTAATGTGTTTTATGTGTCAGTCAGTAAAATGAGTAATCATGAGAATAAGCATGCAAGTGGAATTCATAATACACATCTAAACTTAAAAAAAATCACATAAATCACACAATATAATATAAACAAAAAAACCTCAAAATTTATGTTTTAGTGTAGAGTATTTAGTGTAGAGTATTTAGTGTAGAGCATTCATCTTATTAATACTAACATTTTCATAAAATATAATACACCTACTGTTATGAGTGAGTTACTTCAAGCATGTTTCATGTGCTTGATCTTCTATAGTAAAACAAATCCATATCAAATAGTGCATTATTTTAGATATTTCATACTACATTATTGAGCCATTATGACATTTCCTGTTGAGAAAAGTTTGGGTACTAATAGTGAAACTGAGCAGGCGTTAGGGAGCAGGGAGAGGACCAGCTGGGACGGTCCAGAGAAAGAGAGGCACACGGAGGGAGAGAGAAAGAAAAAGAAAGAGGCGGGGGAAGAGGGAGATGGGAGAGGGAGAGGAAGACGAGTCTTGGAGGAAGGCTTCATGATTAGAGCGAGACGCAAAGTCAATCCCCAGGACTACCGGTGCCATGCAGGCTTACATTAACAGCTCCATGGTTTGTCTATTTTTGGAGGCCTGTGCGGAGTTGGCAACAGTGGGTTTCCTGGGTGGATGGTCTTCCGCTCGTGTTGGTACAAACACCACACTGCAGGCTTTGCCACATCACTCTCAAAATAATCTACACTAAAATTATAGCTGCATTCTGTCCATGCCCCACTGTGTCACTCAAACTCACATACAGAAATCCATGTTTCTGTTGCACACTGCTACATGGCCAAAATTGTCAATCTGACCACAGAAATTGAAATGAACTGTTCATATGGAATGATTAACTTACCTTTCTGGTTTAAAAACCCATCTCCCTCTGCCAGTTTAACCTGTTGTCTTCAGTTCACTATTCCACTGCTACTGGTAAATGGCTTGTTGGAAATGTACTCTGGATATGTCAAATGCTAAACAAATTTTGAGAAGGTGAAAAATACAGTCCAGTGAAAAACAAAATATTACATAAATCTATTTTTTGGAACAGTAAGCATTTATTTCATAAAATATAAACATTAACATTAGTGTAAATACAAATAAACATTATAATGTGTAAGTGTTTTGGTTTAACCATTTCCAGACCTCGTCTTGAGGAAGGTCAGTGTTCACAGTTAGCATCCAGGTCCAGCTAATGTGTCTTTAACACATCAGATCAAGTGTGCCGTTGTGTTGATGAAATTTCAGTGAATCCATGCAATTGCTGGAGAAGCCAGGAACCAAGTTTTGTTATTCTGTTGTTTTATAAATGTAGTGAAACATAATGTAATTTATATATAATTGTTTTGTTTTATTTTATATATATTTACTAAGGAAAACATATTTACTGCCAAAGTAAATAGTTTTAAATCATTTTCATGGCTGCCTAAGTCTTTTGCACAGTACTGTGTATCACTGACAATTTAAAACCTTCATTTTTTCATGTTCATATGCTTTGCACCATTTGAAAGCACAAGCTGCTCTTTGCACTTCATGACAAATAAAACATGAGAAGTAGAAATTATTGTTACATTAAGGTATATTAAAGTTAGTTATCATTTTAATGTGATTGAACAGTAATGTAGTAAAAGTGTTTTTCAAATCATTACAAATCATTTGATCAGGGAATCTTTATTCACAGTTTCAGAACTAATTCACATTTGGGACTGCTGAATCATAATTAAACAGTTGTGAAACTGACCATGTCCACTTCTTTGTACAAAAGCTTAGATTTCCTTCCATTTCCACTTCCAAAGGCATGCTCAGATGACACTGAGGTGGATTTGATTTGCAGATTAGAACCATCTTTTAGTTAATACATTTGCACCCACTGTTCACCTCATACATATTCTCAGCAGAACATCTCATACTAAGCAGCACTGTCACAGTGGGAAATATGGCAGTTAAGTATTGTCAGGGTCAGAGACCAAGTAGTTCTTCTAAGCAGAGTGGGAATCACAAAGTACTAAAATGCTTTGCCTAAACTGCATCAAACCACAATCAGGCAGACCAAAAGTAACGACATCATTTGAACAGCAATGCAAAGATAATTGTTCACTGAGATGCAGGGCAGCAACTCCTTTCTAAATGCACAGCATGCTAAATAGAGGTAGTAAGTCCCATTAGCATTACTACAGTCAAAGGAAGGCTATGTAGCAGTGGTTTCAACAGACACCAGTCTCTAGCCCACCTATCAGGAAGGTAAACAACACAAAACACTTGGGTTAAGACATTGCAAAAAAGTTCCCTTTACTGATCAATTTAAGTTTGATATTTGTGGAAGCAACAGAATGTGTTGAGCAAGGAACATAACAGAAGAGAGATTGAGACCACAGTGTAGCAGATACTGAAGTATGGTAGTGGGAATGCTTTGCCTGCTCTGGAATTGGGCACCTACATTGAATCAACAAAACCCTGCCAAAGGAAAAGTATCAATCTAGTGTTCAGAGATGTGCTATAACGCCTTGTTTATATCTTTGTGGAGGAGGATTCATACTGGAATAACATTGAAGACTTTAGACTAAGAATGCAAGGCAGGATGTTACACAAGTACAAATTAATTGTGCAGGGTTAATGTCCTTTGGTACCCAATATAGATTCCTAATTATTACTCTGTAATAAAACTTATGGAAGGATATCTGTGGACTCTTCTTCAATTCCACAGAACTGTACAAATTTCATTCCTTCACATCCAGTTAAAATATTGCATGTATTTGAATGTTTTATCGCCTCAACCGGAAATAACAGTGTTCATCTTTCAAAGCAAACAGCCATCCTTCATAATTCAATTTGTTGATAAGTCACTTATTTTGTCTGAAAATCAAGAGCATCATTTAATAAAAGTCTGTCAAAAATGAGACACAGCATGTCAATCAAACTGCAAGTTGCACTTGCAGCAGAGTGAATACATGCTCCATACTGCTGAATGGCATATATTCTGCTTTATGTTTATTAGAATTACTGTCAGAATCAGAGCAGAATAGAAATCTTTGTAACTCCTCAGAAATTTTTATTACTCCTCATAAGTTTATAGTGGCAACTAAAAAACTTACATGTATGGTACATCAATATAACACGAATTTTGGACCATTTCTATTGGATCAGGACAGAGTTTGCCTAATTGGAGAAATGAAAGATCTTCACATGTAATAATGTGAACAAAAATCAGATTCATTGTCCAGTTTATTATCTTTTCTGTGGTTCTGCAGAGGGTGGTGAAAACGGCCCAGAGGACCATAGGCACACCACTCCCTGCAATAACGGACACTTACAACATGCGCTGTCTCAGAAAAACTAAGTGCATCATGAAGGACACCAGCCACCCTGCACTGCCACTTTTTACTTTCCTGCAATCCGGCAGGAGACTCAGGACAATTCACACACGCACAGCATGATTCAGAAACAGCTTTTATCTCAGCGCCATCAGACTATTCAATACACAGTACTGTAGTTCTCTCTCTGTGCAATAAATCTGCTCTTCGTTCTATGTGGAATAATGCAGCACACAAGACTCTACACTTTACACTGCACTGACACTTTACACTTATGTAACTTAGCCTGTAATTAGTTATTGTTGCTGCACTGCCTTGTCTTTTATGTCTTTATGTCTCTTATGTCTCATGTTCTGTCTGGAGGGTATTCTAGTAAGCATTACATTGTGCTCTGTGCACTGTACTTTGTACTTATGATAAATAAACCTCAAGTTCAACTTCAACTTCAAAACCGTGAAAAAACCTGATTTTTGTTATTCTCTGCATACACTGTGTGTACAAGCCACAGAATTCACACATATGTTTTGAATTGGACTATGGGAGAAACCAGAGACCCTGGAGGAAAACCACACCACCACAAGAAGAACATGCAAACTCCACACACATATAAGACCACGACCCAGATTCAAACCCCCAACCCGGGAGGTGTCAGGCAACAGCATTACCCACTACGCCACTGTGGAGCCAGCATATACAATAGATACACACACATTTAATTTCGATTTTTGAAAGAGCCTGACATAAGTTTTATTGGTTACATGCGCAACCATACACAGTGTGGCAGGCACAAGAGCATTTTTACAAAACGATCAGTGGCAAAAACTGTATGTTATATGAAGTGCAGACATGTGCAGTTGTATGTACAATGCGTGCAGTGTGCTATGGAGCTCAACTTTGGAAAAAGAAACAACACAGTAAATATGAATAAATAATATAATAATAATCTATATGTATTGACAGGAATATTGGGTATGTGGGTGTTGTGCAGAGAAATCCAAGGTCTGTGTTTATGTGTCTGTGTATGAATAAATAACACAGGTCAACAAAAAAAAAAATTGTAATCGTCAGAAACCACAACACACTTTTCTAAAACAGTTTTTCATGCTGATTTCAGATCTGCTTTCAGTCACATAAACTTTTTGAGTTATGAGTAATATTAGATTTGCAATAGATTTGCATGCGGTTTTTATTAAACCGCAGGCACCAATCAAGTAACTGTTTCAATATTTTCAGGGCAAAGTCAGATAGGCGCACACTGTGGCATAGATATAATGATCAGTGTCAGTCAGACACCACTGTTTCTTCAAAAAC
>JBBJLS010082626.1:0-46458 GCA_037577275.1 Bryconaethiops microstoma
ATAATTATACCACTATCATGCAATATATAACCAGCTTCATCACAAAAACTGTACGTGCGGGAAAAACTAAACACAGAATTGAAATCAGCATGAAAAACACTACAAAACCCACATAAACTTATCTCTGATGATTTTGACCTGTTGACCTGTATAATTATACATAAGAGACTAAAACAATTAAGACATTTAATTAAGCAGTTTAGGCAGAAAGACCAGTAGTGTTGAAGCATTGTTTTTTCCGCAGTTGGCTCCAAACCATTAGTGTCCTGTAAATAGAATGATTAGTCAAATCAGTGTTGGTGTTTTGTGTTTTATTTGAAAGAGTTGAATATAAGACAGGTCTTTTCCCTACACAGCCTATTGCCCTTTCATTCAGCAGAGCTCGTAGGGACTGCCTTGGTAGTGAATGTAATTAACACTTTTGGAGCTTGCCAGTAATTACCTGAGTGTAGAAAAAAGCCCAGGTCTCTCATCAAGTTACAGACAGTGTGAACAGAAAGTCTTGGGGGGAGTCATGGGTACTACAAAAGTGTAGACCGTGGCAGCTCATTTCATTCATGTCGTGTTATAGCCCAGCAAGAGCCATCAAGTAGTGGAAAGGAATATTCTTTTAACTCTGATTTGTCCAGTTAATCTTTTGTTAATATTATCCGTGGATACAATTAAAATTATTGTTTTGCTTGGCGTTCATCTGAGGAACTTGTTTATGGTTGAGACGGATGTATGGAGGCAGATGTGAATTTTACTAAGCATGAAACAAAATAGGACATGAAATAAACTGTACATATACACTTTACAGATCACTGAAACTTGAAAACAAAATGAAATAGCATAACCATGGGAAACACAAAGAACGCCTTGGGTAGAAACAGGGGAAAGCCAGGGAAAGTCACAGAAAGAGACCCGGGAAAAGGCAAGGGAAAGTCATGGTTGACAGAAAGACAAGGAGCCAAAGACCCTGCTTATGTCCATGAAGGGAGTTCAAAACAGCAGAGACAGGGCGGGGTTACAGACAAGCTGACAGATGGACCACGACTGTGAAGCAGGCTAGGGACGGAGCTACAAATGTAACAGAAACCTTGTGCTGCAGGACATGACAGAACATCAACAGAAACCATGTGTAAATATAATCAAAGTCAGGGAGTGACAGCAGAGCAGAACACAGAACATAGAGGGAAAGAGGGGAGCAAGATGACACAAGGCTGGACTGTCTTGCGAATAAGGAAATTTTCAACTGATTCCATTATGATTAAAACAATCATGAATACACTGTCTGATGTCTGAAACATTGTTTTGCATTGTTAAAAAAGCTATATTTGTGTTCTGCACATTGCAACCCCTGGTTCCCAACACAATCACTGTAAATAAATTTCTCTACAATGAGCTTTTTTGCATCAAACCACTCTAAATGACTAAATTGAGTCATGGTGTATATTTTAGGTATTTCTGAGAAAAGAAGCTCTCAGAAGCATTTATTTTAATAAAAAATCCCTGAGAGTTTCCCCAGGAGTATTCTTTGATGGATCTAACCAAAAACACGGTCATAAAGTGTTACAAGGAGACAATTATAGTACGATCAAAATTAGCCGAAAATACTGATGGTTTGACAGTGTGTGTGAGTCATGATTTTAAGGACTTTTCTCTTTTTCTCGCAGGCTATATCTTTCCTCACTCCTCTAGCAGTGATATTTGTAGTGAAGATTATACGACGAACGGATAAGACAGAAGTCAAGGAGGCATGTTTGGGTAAGTACAAGAGAATCAAGAATACATTAGGGTTTTTTAGAATTAAATCATTTATGATATCTTTCAGAATCTCTGATTTAAAGCAGGAACAGGGGGCTCAGATCCTTCCATTTTGTTTCTTTGTTACTTTCACATCATTGAAGTAACTTAGACATTATTTGACCATGCCTTTAACTTGCTAAGCTAAATTCTTATAGAATAAGTGTCAGTTTAATTCATTGCAGTTGTTACTTTAAAACTCTGTTCACCATTGCAGCCAGTGCAATGTCCTTCCCACCACTTTGAGCAAATTAGTTGCACATTAGTTGCATCCCAGCTATTGTATTTATTCTTTGAAGTGGCCCCTCAAATCCATCTTCATGGCATTAGGAGTTTGATCAAGCAGTTGTCTCCATGGTCATCTCAGAGGATGACAAATGTGATACCACCACAGCTGGAAGGCTTCCATTTGTTTAAATGTTCATGCTATTTCTTAATGTCTTGACAAGTGACTTGGGCATGGTGTTTCTGATTTGCTTTGTTCATGGTGATGCCTGGAGGAGCCTGAAGCACAACAAAAGCCATTAGGGGAGAAAGTTGAACACAAATCCTATTAAACAGAGCCAGACAGAATAAAAAATGATGCTCTGTACATCACTTCAGAGATTTAAGTCTTGCACAGTCTTAAATTATACAATTACAGAGCACAGAGAACATTGAAGCAGATTCTATTAGAGCAAAAAGCAGGAAGGCATGCAGAAAGAGAGCTGTATTTTTTATTAATTTTTTTTCCCCAGACTGTCATTCAGCTAGAATAGATTGGTGGCAATTTTATCAAGTGGTTCAAACTGCTTTCTCTGGAATGCAACACAAATCGTACTACTACAACTGATCAGAGAATCCAGTATGGTAATTGCAACTGGCTAAAGCAAGCTCAGATAGTTGGCAAAGATTTGCATTACATTAAGATTATGATGTGATGTTGCAGGGCAAACAGATGCTGATTTGGTGTTGTTATTATTCATTTGTCATTTTAATAAGGTCAGAAATCACAACCTAAGCTTTTGCTTAAGAATTTAGGTGGTAAAGTTATTGAACATAAAATAGGAAAATGCTTGTAAAGGTGTATAGGTGAATAATATAAGCAAAAATTTGTATCACTGTATTCTTGACTTTCTGTTTTTCAGCAGGACCCTATGTCCTACCACACTACAAAAATCGTTGACAAAGATTTCAAGATGTTAACTTGACTGCCAAATTCTCCAGATCTCAATCAGATCAAGCATCTGTGAGATGGGCTGGATAAATTAGTCCAATCTAAAAAGACCCCGCCTCACAAATTACTAGACTTAAAGGATCAGCTGGCAGATCGTATCCGTGCCAGCTACCACAGCAGACCTTCAGAGGTCATGTGGAGTCAAATAATTGTGACACAATAAAATGCAATAATTATGTCTTAATCATTTTTAATTCATTTTTTTTGTCACACACAAATATAATTGTAATGTTTTCAATGTTTCATTTGCTTGTTGGAGGAAAGGTCTCAGTATTAATAATAATAATGGTTACATTATCATTTGATTCTCACATTAGCATTAGCCTTACTGCTTCTCTATAAGCCTATGCTGGACAACCATGTATAATGTATAATGGTTGTAATCATAAATCCACCTGATGGATGTCATTCTTTACCTGCATTTGGCAGGTGTTCATTTATTATCTTTTATATTCTGATGCTGTCATAACCTGGAATACTCACTACAGCTATTAAGTCATTTTGTCCTACACATTATTTGCAATATCCAATGCTGAGATTTCAGTAGTTTCAAATGATCCTACAACTTAAAACTTACTACAGGGGGCAAAAATACTTAACTATTTGCATAATATATAATTATATGTGTTAGTATTTGTGCTAACACATTATTCCTGTCATCTCGTGAAGACACTCTGAGGTTTGAGTAGTTAAATAAGCCCATTCTTCTGACTAAAACCACAGTGTACATAAATCAGGAAAAAAAAACAATGAATGACATAGCATAGTTCACAATTCATAGGCTCTTCATTCCTGTGATGTAGATTTACACTACTGTGCTGAATGAACATTACTAATTAGGGGTTTTGCCTGTGTAGGCTTATGATACATTAATCACGAGGAATTACTGTGGTGTTTCATTGATCAATTACAGATCACCTGATTTTCAGTACCAATTCCAATCTTAATCATTTTGGCATTTTAGGCAACTAGGCAGGCATTAGCGTGGCTATTCATGGGTGTTACTGTTTTAGCTAACCCTTCAGTTTCCTTTGAACCTAATTGAAATTAACTTATTAATTAGTCATTAGGCAACATTGCAAACATTTTGTTCCTAATATTTACCATGTTTTTTAATTATTTATTCCATTATCGTGAAAGATGTTTGTTCATGATTGGTTCCCAGTTGCTGCAATATTAGTTATTATAACTGTTAAGTAAATTTACTTTAACCAATGTGAATTTAGTTTATCTCAAATAGAGGAAAAATGAGTAGTTCCTTCTCATGTGCTTTTTTTCATGATTTGATCTTGCATAGTTACAGGGTTACTTATGGAAACATATTGTAAAGAGTTCCACTAACAGTTCATATTGACATATCATATTCAGGTTACATGTCTTTATTTAACATAATTGATTTGATGTCTTATGCTGTTTTTCAGGCGTATTACTAAGGAGAATAAATTGGGTAGGGCTTTTCTTCTTCAGTTTCTGACACCAATATGACTAACTCTATAAAAAATTTAGACTTTAGCGGCTGTTGGACAGTAGCCTTAGTCCAAGGACCGATAAGTACAAATGCTGCTTTGCTGTCTGTTTTGGGTTGCAAATATTGGACTTGCAAGTCAGCTAACTGGTTAGCTAAATAACAGGCTGCCGTGACAAGTTCTTGTAAATGTCCAAACCCATATCTACAAAGTTTAGCCAACATAGTTAAGCCAACATAAAATTTAGTACTGAGTGACTGTCTGAAACTGTTAACTAAGCTGTTTAAGTAATGTTAACATATTTGCTGTTTGGATTCACTCACTCACTCTCTTTCTGTAACTGCTTAATCCTTACTAGGGTCTCAGGTACCCGGAGCCTATCCTGGGGCCAATGGGTGAGAGGCAGTGACTCACTCTGGGCGGGGCACTAGCCCACCACAGGGCGCAGCAGCTGTCTGAATTGTGTAGCAAATAAATTTTGTGTGACATCTCAAATATATTGTAACACACTGAAAGGTTTAGTTGATATGTATGGAGGTACCCTGTGTGCACATGTTACTGTGTCTTTACTCCGATTAACTTCTGCTTATTGGCAATACAGTTTATCTCATGCTGAGTGTGTGTTGAGCATATTGCTGCATTGACGTTGTTGAGCAGTTGTGATAAAATATATAAAGAGCAATGCTGGTGTGTATAGATTGCTTTCAACAATCAGGGAGTGCTGGTGCTGACATGTTTCATTTTTGTAATTATGCGATGATGTGATTTTGTAATTAAAAGAGTCCGGTGAGGAGGCGTGTTCAAAAATTGAAAGCCGAAACACATTGCATACAACTATCAACAAAAGACAGCCTGTGTGTTATTCTGTTTGTTTTTCAAAGCAAAAAAAAGAAATGTTGCTTTATTATCTGTTTGAATAGATTTTTTTTACAGAACTTTTACAGAAAAGTGGTACAGAAAAGGTGTGGGCAATATAGTAGTTCCATAGTCATTACCAGTGTGATTGTGATTGATATGAATCGCTCTATACTGTTAAGTCAACAGGCTGCTTATAAGCATTTTACTTCTTCAGAGTTCTGGTTGTAATCTGAATGCTTGTTCTTATATAGTATATGTAATCACTTGACCTGCGTTTTGTGAGTTTTCTATTAAACATACTCTGGTGCTGGATACATCTGGAGAGTTGCTCCTTCTGTAGACACAGACAAGGAGAAAAAAATAAATAAAACAAATCCTCATCAACTGTCAGCACCCGGGCGATATGCTGGTGTGTCAGAAGTACAGCGCTGGTAAAACATGGTCTTCTTACTTAGAAGATTCATGTGTATGGATTGACAGTGGAGGCTTCAAATATCACAGAAAGCTTTGTTTCATGATCATATGTAATGTAGAATCATTTAAAAAGTCAAAATAACAATGTTTTTATTCTGATCATAAAAAAAAGGAGAAAAAGCATGTGGTGTGCGAAGAAGGGGTGTGTGTGAACGTGGGGGTGCAAACAAGTGCAGCATACACAGATAGAAGCTGTGATTAAATGAATTCCACCTGAAACAAACTTACTTGTGATTGTAAGTAGTACATAATAGGATTTTTAAAAAAACATTCTTTCAAGGTATCCTGTTATAATACTAATGTGGGTGTAAGCTGAAGTTTTCCAACATGTTTAAAATGTGTTTGTTTATTTTATTGTAAAAAAGAGAAAATTTGTTTTTCATGGTCGTTTGTGAAGAAAGATTGGTGAAATTATATACATTTATCTGTCGGCTAGGTTGTGTTGAAAATAAGGATATCAGACATTACAGACTGTTTATGGCATTAAATGTTAGAAATGAACATATAATGCATAAATGGGAAAAATGCCCTCAGGTTCCTACGGCCATTTAAATATTTCATTGTATGTATTATTAGCTGTGCCTCTTGATGCTTTCATCTGTGTTTTTGTGTTCCCTGATACAATTTGGCTCACAGCTACCATTTAACCACCAAAGTGTTTTTCTTTTGGAACAGGAGAATTTTATTTTTGCTGTATCACATAAAAGTTAACATCAAGATCTTCAGGCTTTTTGCAAAATAAATGTATAAAAATAAATAAATACTCTCCAGTGTCTCCCAATTGAAAATGATAAATTCCACGTGCTTAAAATGTTATCAAAATATTTTTTACATATAGGTTTATGGTCACACTGCTCTACCATGATATTACACCATCACTGTCCGAAAAGTGAAAATACCATGATGATAAGTTAGGTCATATTGCCCACCACTAGTACAGAGTTTACGCTGTAAATATATGAAATAAATATATACTGTAAATATATGAAATTTCCCATTTTAGGGTTGAAGGAAGTGTTCTTAAACTTAAGGTACTTTTCTGTCAGGATATTAACTGATTTTCTATGGATTTATGGATTTTTTTAGGATCTATCTCTCTATCTATCTATCCATCCATCCATCCATCCATCCATCCATTTATCAACATATACATAGTGAACAGCTGACAATCGTGGGAGTTACGTTCCAAGAGCACCTGAATATAGTGATAAACCGCGAATTTGTGATGTGGTTAAAAAAAACCCCTCTAAATATGCCCCCAAATATGCTCCCAAAACACTTTAATTTCATTTTACCCTTAAAGACAATTTAAAGGTAAACCTGTATTCATACTGTACAGTGTACACTGAACTGCAGTCTCCCACAGAGCTAGAATGTAAAATACCGAAGTTACCACTATATATGCTGTACTGTAATTAATACACACACTATTTCTTTGGTATAAGCAGGGTAAATATAGTAATACATTAATTTAATTTAAAGTAATAAAAATACAGGGCTTTAAGAAGAACAAAATGAAAAACACGAGAACTCTTGAGATGCTTCACGGGGGAATTCTGGACTGCAGCTACAGAGATTCGTCAAAGGGCAGCAGCCAATCAGCAGCAAGAATAAAAAAAAAAAAATTCTCGGATTGGCTACTTTCAAATCTCCCGCCTCTGAGTACAGTGGTATGTCACCATCCCAAGACGCATTTTCTTTGTGTTCTCTCTCACAAAATTAGTCAATTATATTTTTCTTAATAACTAAGCACTAAAATGCATGAAAAATGATATATTGCCACGAAAAAAGCTGTGACGACCGGGCCTCATCCGCCACGCCCCCTCATCCTTATGCTGGGTTGTTCATGTTTAGGCGCTGAGCAGCTGAGGCTAATTCTGTTCAGGTGCGTCTGATTGTCTTGCTAACCGCCGTACCAAAACATAACAACCCACCACGAGGACGAGGAGCGTGACAGATGTCACAAAAGCAAAAACAAAAAACATGCAGAGGATATCTGTGGTTTCCGCGAATGTGTGGGGGTTTCCGTGAACATTTATTGGTTCAGTTCTGAGAAAAAATGCCAAGAGACTGAAGCAGCGACTGCTGAACAGCAAATAAGCAGAGGTTTACTGTATATACATATAAAGACAGCATTCCATGAAAGTAAGTCGAAGTAAATCAAAAATGTACATAATAGGTGAACAAGTTGAGAACATAGCATAGTAAAAAAATAGATTTTTATTCCATAAACAGAAATAGAAAAAATAGGTGATTTTTATTTGCTACCTATTAGCAATGTGCTTCCATTTATTACCAGGGCAGCTGGTTGCCTATTGGTTAGAAAGTTGCTCCTATGATTGGAAAGTCGTAGGTTTACCAGTGCGGTACCCTTGAGCTCCCCAGGTGCTGTGCCGTCAGCTGCCCACTGCTTCACTTGGGTAAATGGGTTATATGTAGAGAAGAATTTCACATGCTGTGCTGCATGTTCACGTGAGACAAAAATGACCAGTTTGTGGTGTCTGATCATGTCGATAAGCATAATGGCTTAAATATCTTGTAAAAATTGCTATTGCACAATTCTGTAAGAAATTATATGAATGGTCAAGGGTAATGAGGCAAGAGTAAAACATACTGGTCCAGTTGGAACACTTTAACTTATGTAAACTCGTTTCTACTTCAATAGTGAGTTCTGGGCAGGATACAGTATCTGAGGACTGGCTTTCAGCAGTGAATCTTGCCTTGTTCCATATCTAGTTCTTTGATTTATTATACAAAAATGAGGGAACAGAAACCCCTAAATTGGAGAGCTGAGCCAAAATTTTGTTGGAACAAAAGGCTTTTTGTCCTTCTCATTTTGAAAACATATTAAAATTCTTTTTGAACAACTTTTGCCAGATGGCTGAGGTCTACTTTTACAGCAGACCAAATAACCCCAAATCACGACAACCTTACAAACAGTTCCAAAACTAAGAGAATATTGGTCCATGAAATTAAGTACCTGTTCATGCCTGTGAAGCTTAGCATAAACCCGTGGAACATTTTGAACATCACCACAAATCCCTTGCTCAGTTTGAGGCAGAGGAGCGTGAAAACATGGCAGTTCAATTTCTTACTATTTTCTTTGGATCAAGGGGGCACACTGAACAGGGGTGAGTTTCCCAAAGGCAAGAAAGTGTGGGGTAAAATGTAACATTAGATTTTTATGTGAATTACATAGATTACTATTTTAACATTGTTTGCAAATTGACTTTTATCTGAAGGTTCTTGAGATTTACCCTGAAGACAATTTCGGATCAGTGATCTGTGACTATGGTTTTCCATTGAAAGTAATTTGTGATTACAGGATTCACACCTTTATTCTTTAAATCACCCTTTTGGTGGCAGAACTATAGCACCATAAAACTATAACACCAACAATTTGCAGTGCAAACTAGTCTAAAATACATATAGGTCACAGGGGGTGTGAACACGTTGCCTCTTACCAAGCCATTTTTTTTGTCAAGGGCTCATTATTATTTAAATAAGCTACAACAAACAGTGAGACACGTCTTTTTTTTTACTGACCTTAGCTTTAGTGTCTTGAAGTCTGTTTATGAGTCAGAGAAAATGCAAAGTATTGTTGCGTGGTTGCTATAAAACCAGTGTTTGGACACAACCAAAGTTTTTGTTTAAAAAAAAAACAAAACAAAAAAATTCTGGCACCATGGATTTAAACTGCGATCTTCTGACTCAGAGGCTGACATCTTACTACAGCACCATCAGGGGCGGTTGTGAACGTGTTGGCTCTTTTATAGCTCAGGACAGCTGAAAGCGGATGCAGCTGCATTCATGGGTTGATTATTTTTAATTAAACCACAACAATTTTAAAGGCAACTCTGCCACCCTGTCTCTCTCCCCATATATAATAGAGGGGACTTGACCACAAAAATTGATTTTCTAAACTATCTGTACTTGGCCCCTGATCGTGTACAAGCGCACTGAAGGGGACATTAACGAACATTTTGACATTGGAACCATTCCCATATTTGAAAAACTGTAGGAAAAGAAACATCCTCAAAATAATAATAACTAGAAAATACATTTCCTTGAGAAAATGCAATGTGTGATTGTGTGGTTGCTATAAACCAGTTCTTGGAGAAAGCCAACCATTGGTTTTATGGGTAAAAATGTTAATGTCAAAAAAAAAAGCTGCCCAATATAGAATATAGTTTCAGAAACAAGCACGCTACCAGTTCAGCTAATGGGGCAGAAGGTGTTGGCTCGTAATAAGCCATTTATTCCCTTATTCTCCCTTTTGCCTGTGTAGGTTTCCACTGGCAGCTCGGATTTTCTTCTAACACCCAAAGTTGTGTACGTCAGGCAACTTAGAGATACAAAATTGACCTCAGGTGTGAATGTGTTCCTGTCCTGTGATGGACTGGCAGCCCATTTCTATGCTTGTCGCACTATGACCACTGGGATAGGTGACCTTGGTTTGGATAAGTGGCTCAGAAAATGAAGCAATAATTTCTTTCTCAAATAATAATAATATTACCATAATCCCAAAGCATATTATGTTGTCTCTCGCTCTTGAGTAATGATGTTAAAAATGTTACAATGATGATTATTTAATTCCTGTTAGAATTTATGATACATATGGGAGCTGCATTTTCGGTATGTGTGTGTGTGTGTGTGTGTGCATATGTATCCCTTGGAATCACTATTATAGTTTAATCAGCAATATCTCTGCCATTATATCTAATGGCAGAGGAGGGAAACAGATGTCTCTCAACAGTAGCTATACAGTATATGATTAACCAAGCGCTACAAAAATAATTAGCTTTCTGTCCTCAGATATTACCACTGACACAAATCAGACCTCTCTCAGCTCATTCATGGCCATGCTTGTCAGCCATCATGACTTGTGGCTTCTCTTTTTTCTTCCTCAGGTTTACTCCTGAAGCCTGATTATATTATAAGAGTTAGAAATTCTAATGTGTAGACGTGCTAGCAGTGTCATAGTCCTATAGGCGTATTAAGGGGTGATATGATATATTAGGGTATTAACAGCTCTACAAGGCAACAATATCAAACCTATTGTGATTGCTATTGTGATAAAGGGCAGGTTATAATCACATTATTTTTTAACTTATTTTTAAGCTATGTTTATGCCACTTGAAATCAGAAGCTGTCCTTTACATTGTAATTATTGAAAAATTAATATGTGGCATGATGAGTGGACCAATTAAAAATGGTCAAAAATAACTTGGAATAAAATCTCATTACATTACCTTACATTGAAAGTTCAGAAAGTTTTCATTCCCTTGTAAAGTTTTTTCTAGGAGATACATTTGTTGTTCTCTCAATAACAATGAAAGACCTTATCATGGTTACCATTTTAGAGTTACCAGAATTTAAGACAGTGATGGTGTTAAACAAGACATTCTTAACAAGTACAAGAAAGATGTTCAAAGCTGTATGTAACTATGCACTTTCTAAAATAAAACACACTTGAAAACAAAATTCACCTTTAAAATCCTCTCTTTTTTTATTTCACAGCGGTGTCTCTCGCACTAGCACTGAATGGAGTCTTCACAAACACTATCAAATTGATAGTTGGCAGGTAATTAATAGTTCTGTCTTACTTTCTGTGTGTGTGTCAGCACTTTGGAAAGTCATGTTTTGAAGCCCACCCCACCCTTTTGCTGTGTTTGTGCTGCTAACTTTGATAACATTTTGGAACTACTTGGAAAATGTGAAGAAGACATCATTTGAAAACATAATGACAGGGCTTAGCAATGTAATGTACAGAACGTTATAAAGTCAAGACTTTACGAAGATTGTAGTCAAAGGAGTGAATGTTTGTACAAGTCCTAATGAGTGGATCAAAGAGCTACAGGTGAGGGTAATGATCAGCAGGTAGTGCCAGGGCAGAGCTACAGCAGCTGAGAGTGAATGCAGTGTGGAAGAGCCAAAATGTCTTCCACCTGGGAGATTCTATATCAGTTTTCTTCAGACAGATTGTTTTACTTTTATGTATATAAATACTATTTTTCATTATATTTATATGAAAAACGAACATACTATACGTACTGGGTGGTCAGTTACCCCAGACAATTTCAGTACACTTTCCTGTACTTACAAAAGAACTGAAAACCTGTTTATTGATTTGTTCAAAACTCACTCTTACAATTCTTAGAATAACATAATAGTCTCATAATAGTGGCAATATAACAAATTTTACACTGTAACAGTACAAGTCTTAGGATGAGACAAACATGAGATGACATCTTACTAAAAGTGTTGAAATTTAAAATTGAACTTTTCAGTTGAAAATGTATAAAGTTTGGAACACAGGAGCAACTCAATAAAAGGTCTGCTGACTTTCACAGAGTTATAGCTTAGTTTACAAATACTTTTCTTAATAATTTACAGTTTCTATTTATTTATTCAAAGCATGAGAAAAACAAATAGTATTGTTATGTAAAATATACCTCATCCACAGACCACATTTAACGTTTTATTTTATTCCCAATATATTAAATCCAGAAAACAAACATTAATTGTGCTTTAAATAGTATGTGCTCTCACTGACACTTCCCCAAACCTCATTACATTTTACAGAGAAACTGTAGAGGGCATTTTCTGTTGCTACGTCACGGCTTGGTACAGGAATTGTTCTGTTTTGGATTGCAAGACCTTATAGAGGATAGTGAGGACAACTGAGAAGATCATTGGGCTCTCTCTCCCCTCTATCATGGACATTCACACCACACGCTGCATCTGTGTAGCCACAAGCGTGGCTGCATGACCCCACACATCCCTCACACACTTTTTCTCCATCTGGAAAAGGTTCTGTAGCATATGGGGCTCCACTGCTAGAATGGGAATGCCTGAACTGAACTTTTTCTTTTGCTTAACTAGTTCATATACTCACTGACCTGTTCTGCCTTAAACAATGTACAGCCCAACTACCACTTTAAATACCCCTCTATTTATTATGTACTGCATACTCTCTGTCCTGCTGCTGTCTACCTCTATTCTGCATTTTTCTACATCTGAAGATCTGCTGCTAGAATACAGTTTCTGTCCTAATACTGTATTCATTCAAATGTTGACTGCACTAAATGTTGTCTTGTAGTGTTGTTTTATTATGCTTGAGTTTTTCTTGCACTTTTTCTCTTGCTCTCTTTGCACTCTGTATATTTTATCCTGTCTGCACTTATGTAGTCATGTGGTGCTCTGTTTTTATTATTTTGTTGCACCATGTTTGTAGAGGAATGTTGCTTCATTTCACTATGTATTGTGTAGATGGCAATAAACGTTCTTAACTTGATCTGACTGTAATTTTACCATTGTAATTTGTGTACAACTTCATGTTTTGCATGTTTATTCACAGAATTCAGATTTTCTGTTTGTTTCTGCATACATTGAAATATACTGAAAACTAGCCATACACTACAGATGTGGCAAAATAAACACTGAAGTATTTTGTTAAAGCTTCATTAGTGATCACCAGAACCTTCTATGACCTCTTTTAAGTAAACCATTATCTGTTTCTGTGTGCAGACCAAGACCAGACTACTTCCATCGCTGCTTCCCTGATGGCCAGATGAACGCCAAAATGCTGTGCACTGGAGAGCCAGACATGGTGTCTGAAGGCCGTAAGAGTTTTCCAAGCAGCCACTCCTCCTGTAAGTATCTGTTTATGACTGACTAACAACCAAACACATTTTGTCGGACTAACAGAAACTAGTTTGTAAATGGAAGTCTAGGTATAACCTAAATGTGTAGTAAAAAATTCCAGCCATGGGTCACTGTATACAGCAGTATGCTCCAAGGATAACACTAAATACTTAGTTTTACACAATAACAGCCCAATGACTGGCTGCTTGCCTCATTGTACACTAACTGGAAAGTAATCCAGAACTAGTTTGCATTTTGCATCTCTAAAAGTTATCATTTTGTTTTAAGTGATAAAACATTTCTTCGGGTAGTTTGAAAGAGACAAATTATACTTGGTGAAAACAAGACTTGTCCCGTCTCAGTGTAATTGAGCAATAACTAGATGCAATTGACCATTTGTAATGCAGTGCATGATATGACTGCCACAAATGTTTAGTGAATAAGTGGGGATCGGCAGGAGGTTGAATTTAAAGAGGATAGACCAAACCATGTCAGAGGAAAACATGTAGCTTTTTATTATCACATCTTATGGCAGATTTGTTTAAAATTGGGTAAAGAGCATCTACACGCCAATCCAAATGTTCAAACAGGCATTAATTGTCTGCTCAATTTTGATTGCTCATTGGTGGCCCTAGTTAAGGATAAGTGGTTCAGATAGTAGGTGGATGGATGGCTAGTTTAAGCAGTTCTCGAGATATTGAAAAGTTGCAGTGCCCCTTATGGACAAAATTTCACAAAATATGCCATGCTTTTGAAGATTGTGGTAGTGAGGCAGGGTGTTACATATTGTGAAGTTTGCACATTTACATCACAAGATATTGGCTAGAGAAGCACTGGACATTGCAAGTTTGCGTTGACATTATTTACTTGGTGGCACTACTGAAATAAGATGGAATAGGGTCATGATCCTGCTTGAAGCCAACTTTGCAGACATATTTATTTTTTGTCAAAAAGGGTATTGAGCTATTGCCTAAAAAGTGCTTTGTGTCTACCTTACTTGAGGGCCATGTCCGCCTAGGCATACAAACATCATATTCTTTATTAGCCGTACTGGACTACAAGAACACCAAGTTTAAGACATCGACTACTTGAAGAAAATAATAATCTATGGCCTGCTTTTAATCTAATTGGGTGGATGGTTGAAAGGAACACTTGGATGGCGTACAGCATCAGATTAAGTTTGGAGAACTAACATTTCCTACTTGCTCTCTGCTTTAAGCCTTTGGTCTGCTTTAAGCCTTTGGTCCGACACAACAGAGTGCTGTTTTTATACAATTTGATCTTTCCAAAGTTACCATGTTAGACATTACACCTCTAATTAAATCATTTTACCCATTAATAAACTAAGCCATGTGACATTCTATTAAAGGTAAAATAATAAAAATAATAAAAAATAATTAATAATAAAACAGTGCATAATGCAAAGCAAAGCAGTTGCTTGAATTATATTGTCATTGAGGCTGTCACCTTGTAACAGTGGTGCTTGTCTAACAGTTGCTATTTACAAGGTTTACACCATATATGTGTCACGGTTCCCCTCTTCTCTCCAGTGAGGGCAGGCGCTTAGGCATACAGCCATTCTTAATTCTTTTATTAACAAACACAAAACAAAAGGCACAAGGGACAGAACCAAGACTCTGAACAAAAAGGAGACAGAGGAAACAAAAGTATGATGGTGGACCGACAACTACTGTCGGTCCCTAAAGAACTTAAATACATTTACAATGGCAGCTGAAACAAATAATGACTTAACTAAAACCCGTTGTACTCAGGAATATCCAAAACAAAAACCCTAACAACCTCTAGCGGCCGCCCACAGTCACTGTCCCCAGCCTTGACAATATGAGGAATGACAAAGGCAAAAAGACATCAGTGGTGCTTGAGATACTCTCAAAAACAATTTTTCTGAAGTGTTTTTCAAGCATTTCACAAGCCTTGATTGGTTGTTAAAGAACCGGGCTGAACTGTTATCACACTGAGCATGCATTCATGATTTTTGTAGCAAGGTGACAGGATGCAATGGTAAGATTTTAAATGCTCAGAAGTTTTGCACCATAGAGTGGCACCATACAGTGTTTATGTATTATTACACAGTGTGCGTTGTACCATTTTGCCTGGAGTGTAATGGAACTCTTCAGCATTCCTGGACGGCTTGCATACATTTCAATCTTGCTGATCCGTCTCAGACAAGAGACAAATAGTCATGAAAGACTTTGAATGGAAACTTTATGTTTCTCTTATTGCACTTGATAGAGAACGCAAAAGTCAACGTCACTTGGAAATCATAGTATATTTTCCTTCTACTGGTATCATGGATGGGCTCTGAGGTCTGAGCTAGCTCAGCATTTCAGTTGATGATCAGTGGGGATGAGGGGAGGAACAAGTAAAACATGGTATTATATTTTATATAATATTCATTATATTTGTCCGCATTATACCTGTCAGTTTCATCATGTACTGTTGCTACTTTTGTGTTATAACAACTTATTAATGATTTTAAGGTGTTCATAACCTAATTAATCACCATTAGAAAATAAATTTACTTTGAATTTATACTTTATAAAGGTAGTCTTATTGTGAAGTGGTATTCACATCGTAGCTCCTATCTCAGTGATCTAACAAAAAAAAGAGCCTCTATATAGAGTATACACTCAGTTTACTTTAAAGTGTTTCTGTGTTTTTCATTACAAGCTCAATAATAATCATGCAAGAGTCATATCAAATCAATATATGTACCTACTGCGTGGGTTTGACTCCCCGCCTGCAGGACGAGCTGGTCTGGCACGAGTGCCCGGGAACGCTGGAGGCTATGATCCAGCTCAGCCTCCGCCTAGACCTCAGCACGGCCCCTGCCAGCCACTCAGCCCGCCTCACGGCAGCCGCCAGCCGCTCAAACCTATCCATGGCCCTGACCCAACTCGACTCAGCTCAGTCCAACCCACCTCCACTCGTCTCCAGCCTACCTCCTCCAAGGACTCCAGCTCACCATCCGTCTCCCTGAGACGCCCAGCTCCCGATCCGCGGAGATCTTTGTAAGCCCGAGACTCCACTTCCGAGCCACAGAGCTCTCCGGAGCCGACAAGCTCCGCCCCGGAGTCCCGAAGCTCCGCCCCAGGACCACAGAGCTCTCTCAGAGCAAGAGGCTCCACTCCCGGTCCAGGGAGCTCCCCAGAATCGTAAAGCTCCGCCTCCGGGCCAGCAGCTCCAGCTCCTTCCAGTTCAGCCTCACACAGCCCCGTCTCAACCAGCGCAGCCCCTCTTGACCCAATTCCAACCAGTTCAGCTCCCTTCTACCCAGCTCCAGCCAGTTTGCCTCCTTTCCGGCCAGCTCCAGCCAGTTCGGCTCCCTTCAGCAAAGGGCCAGCTCCCCTGGCCGTTGACTCTTGAGCCCCCGCTCCAGTCTCCACACCGGGCACCTCAGCTGCCGCATCCGTGCCGGTCTCCGCACCGGGCACCTCAGCTCCTGACCTAGCGCTGGTCCCCGCACCGGTTGTCCCAGCTCCAGACCCCGCACCACTCACTGCACCAGCCTCACCGGCCGCGGCTCCCGCTCCAGCCTCAGCCTCACCGGCTGCGGCTCCCGCCCCGGCCTCCGCCTCACCAGCCTCACCGGCCGCGGCTCCCACCCTGGCCTCAGCCTCCATCCCTGCGTGGCAGTCACGGCCTTTGCCGCCTCTCCCGCTGCCACCTTGGATGGTGGACCCTGCCGCGCCCTCGCTCTCCCCCCTCCGCTGTTGGATGGACTGGTGGACTCCTCTAGGCGCCCCGGAGTGGCACCTTTAGGGGGGGGTCCTGTCACGGTTCTGGTCGACGCCCGCTAGAGGGTGCTAGCGGACTCTGGACAGGCGTCATCAGCCCCTTGAATACGGTTGCCTAGAGTTTATTATTAATCTGTTGTTGCTTCTCGTTGGTTTTCGGTGCTCCCACCTGTGGTATTTAAGTTTGTTCAGTTTTATTTCAGGTTATGGGAGCATACTGCTGTCTATGTTCAGTTCAGTTTCCGCTTGTATCCCTGCCTTTGTGACTGGCCCTCAAGCCTTTTTTGTTCCTTTTGTTTTCTTTCATAAAAACCTCAAATCCAAATCATAGACGTCTGCGTTAGGGCCTACTACCTTTCTCCTGAACGTGACAGAACCTCGTTAATAATGACTGTAATCGGAGTAATGTAATGATATTTATAGTGCTGTAGTCTTCATCTGGTATATAGAAGATTATGGTAGTGTTACAGAGTTCATCAGAAGGGTTCATTGAAGAATGCAATGCATTGTATTCATTTGATTCAAATGTGCATGAATAAAGTTTCCACATGAATAAAATAACAAAGAATTTACTTGCATTTGAGTTATTTTGTTCAATAATTGTGTTTGTGTAATACGATATTCATGTATGAATACTGTACACATTTAAATGAAGTAAAATCAGTACACTGGAATAACAGGAGATACGGGGAATAGTTTAACTGTCTGGTAAGATAATTTGTTTCTCTCCTCTGAGCCTCACTGAGAAAACAGAGTTGGTTGAACAAGACATTAATCTGACGTGTGAACGCTCTCTGTGGACCAAGATTCGCTGAATGGAATGCAGGAAATTGCCTGGATGTTATTGCCTTGCATAGTTGAAATTGCCTGGATGTTATTCAATCCTTTTCATCATCCTAAAACTAGTGCTTCAAAACAAATGCATTTGCACTCACTCTGTTTTCAACCCTCAAATTTCTCTTTGTGTCAGGTCAAATAAATAACCTCTGCCTCCTGAATGAAAAGAGAAACTTGAAATTAAACGCCCAGTCAGAAGTTATTACTATCATCACTGTGTTAGTTTGCTATTCTTTTGCTTTTTGCTGTGTTGTTGACAGAGAGAGAAATATCCTTCCCTGCACCCAAGAAGCTGCACCAGAGACTTCTTGGCCTAAATTCACTTAGGCCATGAACAGCTGTAAAAAATCCAGGAGTTGTGTAATTTGGCACAAGTGTTGTCAAAAACAAATGATTGAATTCCCAATTTTCAAGACGCACTTTTTAGCCAGGAAGTCAGGGTCCCTGTGGATCCTTGAGAAGTATTAAGAAGTCTGAAATTTTAAAAGGGGTGGCATTAAATTAATTCTAGGGTGAAATGAAGCAACAATATATGTTCCCGGTTAGCCTATTTTTTTCATTTTTTTTCTTTTTCCTGCGCATGTCACTGCCAGGAAAGCACAGGGGGCAGTGTGTACCCCTATATGCATGCCATAGAAAAGGAAGAAATAGCATTGCATGTGCATAGCTGGTGTGTAGCAGGGAAATTGGTTTCCCTTAAAACCGCGAGTGTAGAATGGGTAAATGCAAATTCAATAAGAGATGGTTGGAGGATGAGAAGTGCCGTGGCTGGTTGAAAAAAACGTTTTATGTTAGAGCTGTTGCTCCAATAAATACAGTATGTGCCTTGTTGAAATCATGTGCCTTGTTGAGGTTTTGAAAAGGTCTTTGTCATTGAATTTGCATATCAAAAATGTGCAGATACCCTGGAAGTGGACCAGTATAGGCTTGTATTCACAGTGCTGGGTTCTCTAAAATAAGCATATATCTTTTACAGATTATATAATGATAAATATCACATATCACAATGTCAGAACAAAACCTCAGCTGCCTGGAAGTATACATCATTATTTTAAACTCTCATGTGGAGACTCATGATAATAAAATAACTTCACTTCCTTACCTCGTTGGCCAAAAGTATGGATTATAGGCATTGCTAACATTCTGTATCATATTTTTATCCTAAAACCCGGTTGATCTTTCAGCATTGACATCACTGAGTTCCTCATAAACTTTATAATGTCTTATTTGCTTTTCGCAAAATTAGAGAGATGTTTTATGAGCTTAGTTGTACATGATATATAGAGTACTGGGAATAAAGCAGAGATTAAAAAGGCCATTTAAAACAAAATGGCCACTGAGAACAAGTTATTTATTTTTCAGCAACATGTACCGAAATATATTTATCGAAAATCAAACAAAAACTAACAAACTCTAATGTATATAATATGAATCAGAGCTATAGGTTCAAGATTCGAGGTTACTTCATTGTCATCTGCAGCTGCACACATGTACATAGTGTGATGAGGCATTTCTCCATGGGCCACGGTGCAACAAATAGTAAAATTAAAAAAGTGCAAGTTACCAAATTGACAAAACAATAAATAGAAAATGCAACAATGTCACAGCCTAGTGTGAACAAGATGTAAACCTTTCAGAGTGTGGTACCCTAAGTATGATATTGCACAAGAGGCAGTTAGCAGCATTGAACAAAGTGATGTTATGACAGAGACAAAACAAAAAATAGGCAATACAATGTAGTGAGAATGAGATCCTTCCAACGTAATGACAATGAGAACCTTCCAGGGTAACTAATGTTGCACCATAAGTATGACATTGCACAAGAGGCAGTTAGCAGCACACTAAGTGAGTGCTAAATTAAATTACTGGACATAAATGTGGCTGTTGTGGCAGCAAGTAAAGTGCAGGTGCTGTTGAAAATCCAGAGTGTAATTTGAGAAGTGAATAAAGTATCATGTGAGGTAGTTCACTGGAATCACTGTTGGTTAGGCAGGGACTAGATATTTACGTGCATTTAGATCTCTGATGGCCTGCGGTATGAAACTGTTACACAGTCTGTTAGAACCAAAACTTCTGTACCGTTTGCCACTCAGTAGAAGAGTCTGTATAATGGGTGGGTATGAGGCCTTTCAATCAGAAAGTTTGAAATCCATTATACAAGAGTGATGATAAGGCCCAGCCCGCTCAGCTAAATTCACACCAACAACTACCCTAACACATTTCAGCTACTTTGCATATTTCCTTATCATGTGTATCTAAAACAGTTAAAGAAGAGATTTTTTAGAGAGATAAGATAAGAAATAATTTGGATAAGTAAGAAAATTAGTGGAAAAGAAGAGAGCATTTCCAAAACTGTGGTTCAAAAACATAAGTGTTAATAAAAAAATGGAACTATAGGAATTATGCAAAGTGCTGAAGACCAAAACTGCCCCCATCAGATCAACAGCCCTCAATGTTTTAATGTTTTTATCAAATCAAGCTGATTTAGATCCATAAAAATACACACGTATTCTTGTTCGTCCTGTACTTGAAAAGACGACTTTGCACTGTGGATCTACAAGGATGTGTTGCTGTCAAGAAGCTGTTAGTTAGAAAAGAAAAGGACTGAGATTTTGAAGGAAATGTTATTGGCTGATGAGTATAAATTGGGACTAATGTGTTTGGGATTACTTCAATCATGAAAAACAGAGAACTCAGCCAGATTTTAATTCTGAGCTTTAGAGATGTTTTCAGGAAGCGGGAAAACATTCAGTAGAAGAGTCTCTTGAAGGGAAGCTGTATTATGGGCAAAGAAAGAAAACACTAAATACTAGCCAATTTAGTATCATATTTCATTACTTAGTTCTTAAGACTTAAATGTTTTTGCTTGTTTCTGACACTGCAACATGAATAGCTTTATGACCATCAGCATGAAAACTTCCCTTACTGGAAATTAAATGAAAGCGTGGTCTCTGATTAGTAAAAGTGAGTGTGCTTGAAACAGGATAACAGCTGTATTTCTTTGTACAGCTTTATTTCATTGTTCTAGGAAAACATCCCTGCTTGATAATATGCTTGTGGAAATGGTATAGGCTTTTGAAATGTTTCATACACACAAAAAACTGAAGAATTTGTCCTGATTGTCCTGGAATATTGTAGATTAATGATTGGGTTAATTGTTTTGTGTCTGCAATATGATGGACAGATATCCTTGTAACTGGCTCATCTGACAAGGCTTTATGTCTTGACAGGGGTTGTGTTGAGATGGTTTTTGGAATTTTTGCTGTTGGGTATAACATGTACAAAAATGAGGAAGATCGACAATCTTAGTGCATTGCAATGCTGTTCATATCCACCTTGTTCATTGTATCTATAACCAAAGGTAATGAGCTGGTCCAGCCCCTAATGGCTTTAGAGAAGTTTGTATAGAAAAAAAACTCATTTATTTCATGACTCTCACTTTCAGCGAGCAGAACGAAGCAATATTATGGTCATGATTCTCAATGATTCACTCAGCTCATACCAACTGTTCTGATTTTGTGTACAACTCATTAGAAGTCTGTTGGCCTGCTGGACAGCTGGACTTAATTAGTTATTTAATCAAGTCATTAAAAATAGGAGTTGGACTTTGGTTTTGCTGTAGTGAATTTTAAGGATGTTCAGTATTTAAACAATCTATTGCAAGTAGAGCACTATTTGTAACGCTGCTGATCGTAGAAAGCTAAAATGTGTCTGAAAAGAGTGAAAGTCTGAAAATCTGGCTGACAACAGAGTCTCATAAGGAGACATCAGATTATCTGCAAAACTGTTTCTGTTAATTGTGTTTTGCATGTTTTGTATTTATAGAGGGTCAAAAGGCTTTAGGTAGTGTGAGTATTTTGAGCTAATTAACCAGTTTTTCTAGTTAGCTAATGTTTGTGACACTGTGACAGGACAAGCTACTTTTTTGTTGTTGTTGTTGAAGTAGCTGCTAAATTGGTCTGTTGAACAGAACTGATACGGCTGAGAATATTCCATTGACTTTCAGTAATGTAACATGGTGAGCTTTTGTGCATTTAATAAGGGTATTTTCAGTTTTGCAGTATGGGATGTGTGTCTTCAGATATTATTGTCACATTATTATTATGTGTCACAGGGATTTGTGTGGAGTGAAAGCTACTGTTTACCATCAACTGGTTGAAGGTAACACTGTGCTGCCATGAGAAGCTACATCAGATTTGCTTGTGTTCTACTTTCTCCTTCATTATAACAAGCCACAGTACATTTTTCCTCTGCTTTTAACCCATTCACCAAGTGAAGCAGCGGGCAGCCAGGAACTTACTGCCCCGGGAGCAGTGTGTGGGGACCGTACCTTGCTCAACGGTACCTCAGAGGTGCCACTAGCCATCTTGGGATTTGAACTGGTGCTGGATGGTATACCAGTGCAGGGCCTCCCTGTCCTGCACAAAAACATTTCCTCTGTATTTTCTTCATCTTCCAGTGGGAAAAAAAGCTCCAGCACCTGGCAGGCGCTCATTCTGGGTTTTAGACTAATTTTTGCTGAGTTATATTTGATTTAAGTAAAAACAGCTCCACTCCTGTGCGCTCAGAGTCAGAGCCCCCCCCTCCCCCTCGTCCCCTCCCGCTATTTCAATATTGTGCCCGGGGAGCAGTGTGTGGGGACGGGTACCTCAGAGGTGCCTCGGAGGTGTCTAGCAGTCTTGCCCTAACCACTAGGCTACCATCTGCCCCAGATGGTAGCCTAGAGTATTGAACCGAGTATTGAACTGTTAATGGTTTTGTATATAAAAAGTATTGTAGTAATAAGAAAATATTGAAACTATAATACTTTACCCAGCAGTAATAAACTATACCTGTGGAGGAGTTGTGCAAATTTTATTCCAAAATTGAGAGCAATATTAAGGATTCACCTCTACCATTTATGTGGGTAGCAAGAGCAACATGGGTCCTAATAACCTTATTTTCTATCATGTAATAGCTGTATAATATCCATTTGCCCCAAATGTTTGACTTTTATGTTCTTATTCAAAGAATAAACATTGTAAACTTTGTTCTGAACTGCATAGAGATAAAGTCAGAGCATTTGGAAGCTCATTCAGATTCAGAATGAGATTACTTTGTCAAATAAGTACTAATGTGCAAAGCCTTAAACATTCTCAGCACTTCTCTGACTGCATTCTATCAACAAACTGATTGTGAGAATGAGATGGAGTTTCTTTATTAAAAGTCAGAGAATTAATGAGCAATCACATTCTTGTTTAATGACCCAATGAACTCATTAGCTCCCTTTTTGTGCTGCAAGAATCCTTAAGTTTTTATAAATATGTATGAAGAGCAGTAACTACGCTGGTTCTACGATTGTTGCATGAATATCAGCAAATAACTGGAACAGCTCCGGTTTAATGGGAGATAGCTTAATTAGATTGGCTTGCAGTAGCAGTTGGCAATAGATTCAAGTAACTGCCTAGTTCCTTATGTTCCAGGTTATGGCAATCCTGGCCTGAGATTAACCGAAGCAATATTGTCATGTATAACGCAACGTTGGCACGCATAAATTCTCAGGCTTCGCATCCACATTAGCAAGTCTGCTAAGGCTAACGGGCATTCACGTGCAATCCTGTGAGCACGAGTGAGCAAGTTCTGGAGAAGGGAGGTGTTATGTCCCGTCGCCGCTTTATTTGTTGAAAAGTAATTAAGGTAATCAAAGCTATTGTTAAGTCTTTTCATAAAAATACAGTGCATATTACACTTTACTGTCCAAAGTGAGAGTGGATTAGGTTCACAAGCAAACAGTTATAGGCAAACAGTGCCATTTCTTTTGATTGTGTGTTGTAAGCAAATTTAATAAAAGGGATTTGCTTATCACTTGTCGTCCAGGACCTTATCTAGAAATTAGATTTGGACCTTTGAATATAAATTTTGAGAATCTCTGCGGTAGGGTCCCATGATGTTTGCAACATGGTTAATATTTCTTAAAAAAGTTTGATGCATGAACAAAACACCATGAAACAGCATGAAGCATGGGAAAAGACCCATGAAGAAAACATGCTGAAAACTTCTGGATCTGATTCTGTATCCTCTGTAAGGAAGCTGATGGCCTGCTTTGGTGTAAGTCAGGTTGAATGGCCAAAACATATGTTATTTAAATGAAAACAAGACTGCAATTATTATTTTGGCACTCCTTTCCTTACAGCAGAAGTTCCTATTCACTTCAGTTGTTTCAGCATCTGTTCATTTAAGTGTCAAGAACCATGGCATCATCTTCAAGTAGTCATTAATTTTTGAAAAACACATTTTTGCTGTAGTTAATGCCAGGTTTTACAGCTGAAATGTTTCCTCTCGAAGAAGGACCTGGAAACTTGTGTTGTACCTCCCTAGGCTTTGGAATGATCTCCCTCTCGATATTAGGTCTTCCTCCTCCACTAACAATCTCATTTCAGGACTTATTTGTTTTCCATTGCCTTTGAGTGTGGGTAATGGAATGTGGTATACAGTGTTTTTCAGTTTTTCAGATTTCAAATTTGTTTGTCTTTTCTTTTACTTTGTACAGCACTTTCTTAAACTATTGTTATTTAAAATGAGCCTTTTCCATAGTATAGTGGTCATCACATTTGCTAGCATGCAAAAGATCCATGGTTTGAAACGGGGCAAAATCATGCTGCATTCTTTGGGCAGCTGGTGGCCTGGTTAGGGAGCTGTGTCATCGGCTGCCCACTTCTTCATATGGTGAAAAGATTAAAAGAAGAGAACAAATTTCAAACTGTGTGGTAAGGTAAAGTGGCCCCTTATAGTCACACATGAGCACACCACAGGCCACAGTGTGAAAAGTGTGAAATTCTTCCCAGGATTTACCAAGTAAAGAAGTGGACAGCCATCAGCAGAACACCTGGGGAGCAGTTTGTAGGGACAGTATCTTGCTCAAGGGTATGTCAGCGATGCAACTAGTAGTCCTGGGATTCGAACCCATGACATTCTGATCGCAGGGGCAGTTCCTCACCAGTTCACCAGCTGCCCCAAAATGTGAAGTGTGGTTGCTACAGTAACGGGGGTTGTTGCTATGGTGTGTTCATGCATGACAAATGACCACACTGCACTTAAAATGTGCTTCATAAATAAGCTGACTTTTAACTTGGACTTTGATGAAAAATCCATGAAGAAGCTTGAAGCATGCTCAAAACCCATTAAGAAGTTGGTGACAAAAAAACACAAAGACCCACATAGAAATCTGATACATAATTTAAAACATGAAAGAGATTTAAACATGTTGAAAAACCAATGAAGAAGTCTGAAACATTTCAAAAGACCTATGCAGACGTTTGGGACATGTAACTGTAGTTCGCTTTCAGTCACCCTCAGCATAAAAATTGTGAGAGAGAAAGTATCTGCATTTGTGGGAGAGAAAGTGTCATCCTCTCACATTGTTGCAAATCCCACATTTATAGTGCTGAATGCAGGAAGGGTCAAAACACAGACAGGAAGACAGGCACTAGGCACAGACAAAACCACTAACAGGTGAAGTGAGAAACACTGATTATGTTATTACAGTGGCACCTGCCAAGGGCTGGGGTAAACAGTGAATGGTGAGCAAATGAACAGTCAGTTTTTGAAGTTGATGTTTTGGAAGCAGGAATAATGGGCATATATGAAAATCTAAGCAACTTTGGAGAATGTTCTGCTGTGCATTTATATAGCTGTTATGTTGATTCATATCACCCACCTAAACATTGTTGCTGACTAAATACACCTCTTCATGATGACGGTGTTAGAATTTGAGATGTTCACTTGACCTCCAAAGTGCTCAATCCAATCAAGCATCTGTGGGATGGGCTGTACAAACTGGCCGATCCATGGATGCTGAATCTCTTTTATAGGATTTGTTAAAGGATCTGGTGACAAATGCTACAACACGCCTTCAGAAGTCTTGTGAAATCACAGAACATTAAGTTAATGTCTCACTTCTCTACCTCGGTCATGCTTGGTTTAGTGTTTTCTCTGTTCTAACACATCCAGTTCAACTTGAGAAGGACTTGTTAATGAGAAAATTAGTAAAAGTGAGTGTGCTTGAACCAGGATAACACAAAAATGTTCAGGGCCAGGGCTCCTCTAGCATCAGGGCTGAGAAGCACTGCTTTATGAAATCCACTGTGAAGGGGAACCTCGGCATGTCTGCCGCAACCTTATTGAATTTGCAGTTTTGCCAAGGAGATTGGAGAGCTGTGTACGGTAATGGGCTTTGTCTAGCCAAAAATGTACTTTGGCTCTCTGGGCCTGATTCCTTTTTGATAAGGCCACATTCATCAGCAAAGACCTGGGCTTTCAGGCACAGTGTCTCAGCCTGCTTTGTGCGAGCTGAGGAGTTTGCAGCTACTGACTCTGAATGCCAGAACATTGTCGAAAAACAATGCCTTCAGTCTTCTACGCACTTATCTGAAGTGAAAAGCATCACGACTTTCCCTTTATTTCTCTCCCACAGCGCTGCTCAGGGATGCAGACTCTTTTTACCCAGAGACAGCTAATCCATGGCTAATCTCTGTTTCCTCTCTGTGTGATAAAGCACTGACTGACTTTCTGCACAATATCACAGTTTTGGTACTCTGCATTTAATTGACACACCCGTTGTATCACCTTTTTTGCCTCCTGTGATGGAACCCTTTTTATCACACAACTAAATTAAAATTCAAGTCTGCATGACTTAGAAAAAACATGCACTTCTTTCATTGCGTACTCTCATTTTTGCAGTGCATTGACCTTTTGTTTTACGGGCCACTTTTGAACAATAGGCCTTTTAAATGCGTCCTAGTTTCTGGATGTTTAGTGAAGATTTTATCAAAATCAATGGTGCTGTAAGGCCTACAGAGCTAAAGTTATTGTGCCAATTTGCTGTACTGTACTAAAATGATATGATGTTTTGAATAAAAAAAGTTACTCAACCAAAATTTTACTAAACTTCAAGAAATAAGCTGGTAATAAATATCAAGTATATGGAGAAGAATATATTACATCACTTTAGCTATCATTTATTGGTGCTGTGGTTATGAAAACTAGCCTTTAGTGATCAGAATTCTGTTCGGAATGTGCATTAGCATAAAGTGGTCCAGATGAAGGAGGTGGGAATTAATGATCTGGTTAGTGAATTTAGTTGTAATTTTATTGCTGGTAGCATTTTAAAGCTCAGTGAAGTTTGTAAGGGGACCCATTAGAGAAGCAATAAATGGAGGTAACATAAAGGTAGACGTTTGCAGCAGAACATGTCAACTGATAAATGCTGTAAATCTATATTGGTCCAATGGTATTTTTAATTTTCAGTGCCATTTTAAAATGACCCCTTGGATGGACTCAACATCATTCTAGACTTTGGCAGCAGAACTTGCCTGGATATCATTGCAATCTAACACGATTTTCTTTACAAGCCCGTATGTCTAAAGCTGTTTATACTGCTGAGTGAAGAAACGCTATAAAATACCTAATATTTAAAAACAATAACATTCAGTTTGCTATATCAAAATGCCCTTTATGTAGCGAACTACTTCATTGGTTATATATGACTGCTGATGTAACTTTATTTCTTTAGCTTGCTGCACAGCAGGGTACGTGCACACATGCTAGCACTTCAACGAAAAAGGAGGGCAATTTTACTCCTGAAGCTTAAAGTACCAAATCAATTATTACCAGGCTTATGTACATTACAGTCTGGCTTTTGAACAAAGTTTCCTTAGTTTACTAATTATCCTACTGCTAGCCTAGCAAGGGGCATTTCTGCTGAAAATCCACTTCTCATTCCTCTTTCCTCTCATTGTTTTGTCACAGGGCAAATGGGCATACTACGTGTTGCACATTTCTGAGTTGTGGGGAGGTTTTTTAGCGCATGGTAAAACTATCAATGAACAGATTTAAACTGAATCTCACTGGGAATATTGTGAGCACAAGGTGGGAAATAGATTTTCTTCATCCATCAAGGAACAAAAGGGTTTTCCTCTAGAGAAAAGGGTCATTAGCTTTTCCCATTACCAACAGTTCAGACATGTGTGGCAGCACTGTGACAAGGAATAACTATGTTATAGATGTTCTGAAGGCAAAGAGTGACCCTATTGCTCTATCTTCATTTATTGTAGGCTTTTCTGTCGCTGTGTACATACTCTCTCCCCACATAATAGGAAGCTTGTGTTCTCTTTCTGTTCCTGTTGTCTCCAATCAGTTTCTTACCAAGGGCCGCCGACCAGATATTATTTGAGTGGTGGATCATTCTCAACAAAGCAGTAGTTCCAGCATGGAGTGTATGAAGAACAGTAAAGTTGCTGGGTTTATACACATGTCTGAGTTGCTAATAGGTTGAAAAAATATCTAGGCCAAGAGCAGCTCTGTGGTCAGAAATGACCATTTAGCAAGAGGACAGCTAATCCAATTTGTTCATGGTAAATAAAGGCTGTTGCACAGCAAGGCAGGAGTTTAGAAATGAAGTAGTACATCATTGTAAGTATAGCATACCTAGAATGTGTATAACACTGGAAATACACTATATGAACAATGTATTTTATAACTGTGCTGTTCAGCCCGTTTACTGATTCACCTTATGGGCTACATTCCCTTTATGCTTCGTAACATGCTTGTGCATATCATTGTAAACATACAGTAATGTGAGAATAAAGCTTTGGTTTACGCTGTCAAGTTTATTTGTGATCCAGACTGCTTTCACATGCCTCCCACCGCATCAGTACGCTATAGGGATTTCACACCAACATCAAAGCACTTCTTTGTGCAGTTGCAGGTTGTCAGTTACAGGCAGCGTTTTCAATGATATGTTCAAGCCACCTCTGTATTTCACTTTCATTTCCTTCATCATCAAATAATTAAATCAGTTCCTTTCACTCCATAGGATTCAGAATTTATTTCACACAGACCTGAGCCAAATTAATTGTCCATGACTGGAGCTGCTTACTCGACACCTAAAAGTGTGATCTGGAATGTAAATGAGCTTCATTGCAATTGTTGTAAACACAATCGTTAAGTTAATAGAAAATGTGCAGCAAACAAGAGCAACTAAGATGCTGCTGTTGATAGTCTGAGCAAATTATACCCAAGATGTACATCTGATATCTAAATGTGGATCTAGAAGTAAATGAACTTTTAATAAAATGGCTTTTATCTATTTGTTAATATCATAAGAGATTAGACATGATCTCATTAGATAATAATCCCTTTACACTTAATTAGATTATATTTCACTTGTATTTCTTTTATTTTGACTAAAAAAAATGCCTAAAAACTTTTTTGACAAAACATAAAAGCATTCCGTTTGCAGTCACTTGACCTCTACAAACATGAAATTGATCAAATAGACAACAGAAATGATTCTGTCTGATGAAATTATTGTCATTATTGTTGTTTTTCCAGTACTGATATTACAACTGATAATTTCAACCGATAATTTAGTGCCCTGTATTTAACTACATTTTTCAATTTTTATATTAACTGTCATGATTTAGCTTTCATGACTTTGTTAAATTAGTCAATGTATTATGTTTAGGGCTGTGATTCAAAAGCAATGCACTCACAGGAATTGTGGCAGGACGGGTCCAGGTCTCGACAAGGGAGTCCTGTGAAGGAAGTAGATGGAACGGGACAAGGCTTGCTTAACGACAGGATCGGGACTACAGGGAATCTCAGCGTAGACAAACAGAGAGACAGAACAGAGCCATAACCAGCTGGAAGGCATATAGGGTGATCAGATGTTGGCCGATCTGGGCTTAAACGACACATATACTGTATATAAAGTGCAGGTGACACCGATCAGAGAAATGGAACAAAACCAAAATGAAAGGAGCAGCTGGGGGAGCCCAGACTCGCTGTAATTCCTGGCAAAAACCTTATTAGATGTATTAGATGATTGTATTTATTTGTGGTTTCAAGAATTTAGTTTAAAACAATTTTGTGACCAACTCCAGGGACAGTGGTAACCAAAACCAGCTTGTTAAATCCCCATGCTCTCTTCTTGAGGTCCTGCTACACCGTATCAGGTTTCCAGGGCAACAGGTTGTGGGAGAAGAGAAGTAAGGACCCTTGGAAATCTGCCCATCGAATTTGCCTTTTCAGGGAGAAAAGCACATCAATGGGATGGAAATGTAACTGCTGTGAAGTGAGGAATTACTGAGATCACAAGCTGTGCGTAATTGCTTCAGCTCAATTTGTTGCTTCAGTGAGGAGATGCTTCTGTTCTGAGGCGTTGGGTCTGTGCTTTGTCCACCCGTAACACAGGCCTTATCCCGTTTGTCAAATAGGTGACAATTTCTTCCTTTTAGTGAATTCATATTACTCAATGCTGTGGTCAACATTGATGTTTAAGAATGTATCATAGAATGTGTTGATTTTTTAAAATTTATGTTGCAAACTGCTTTCTTGACTAGCCAACACAATTCAGTCTCCTTTCATTTTTTATTTCTGTTCTGAATGTTAATTCTGTTCTAAGTTTGTGCACATACTCGCTTGAAATTAATCACTCTATGTCTAAGAACATCAGCACCATAGCGTTTCTTTTATATAGTGATAGAAAACACAGTAGCACAGAAAAGCTCCCATTCTTTGGACATGCATGGACATGCACATGTACTATCTTTCTCCTGAGGCAGCTTTTGATAAGTTATTAACAAATGTAACAAAACCAGAAATATGGACTTTGTATTGCCAGTGAGGTGCTGATAGGGTTATTTTGTCCCATTGTGGTGAAAACAGTAGCATCATTCTCAAACTGAATGAAAAACTTAAATAGTATTTTTTTTGTTGCAAAAAACAGTATATACGTTCTTTAGATTCAAAGACAGTTATGACTAAAACAAAACAATTACAGCTCCAAAGTCTGTTTCATTGTCTTCTTGGATTCAGAGCTCAGTCAGAGCTCAAATATGCAGCCATCCAGCATGTCCCTCAGGTAGCCGTTTGAATCCCTACGTTTTGTTTTTTTTTGATAATCCCTGTCTCTCTCACTATTTCTCACTCAACCACTCTCATCTGTCTGACTTCTTTTCTTTCTTTTTACACAGTTGCTTTCTCTGGCCTGGGCTTCACCTCCTTCTACTTGGCAGGCAAGCTGCAGTGCTTTACGGACAATGGGCGCGGACGCAGCTGGCGCCTCTGTGCCATGATCCTGCCCCTCTACAGCGCCATGATGATCGCCCTGTCCCGCACCTGTGACTACAAGCACCACTGGCAAGGTCAGAGAACTCCCCCGACTGCTGCCTGAAACAGGCTACTCCAATCTGTGCAAGACCGCTGGCCACTGGCGTGCAAGCTAGATCCTGATTTAAAGTAGGCTGCATGGGAATTTGCATGTATACATGTTTGACCTTACATTTCAACTCCTGATTGTCTCCTGTTACACCATCAGTAAAAGGACCACAGACAGTGTACCTCTTCTCCAGCATACAAATGACTGTCCTTATGTCCTTGTTTGGGCTATAAAGAAATCTTGAGTTTCCTCAGAATTTGAAGATGTACGAAAGTTTATAAATGACAGTATTTGTAGTTGTTGATATATTTGTTTATATTTCAGTTTACTGTTCATATTGTATTAACACACTCGTTCACTAATAAATAATGAGTTGTAAAACATTAGTATAGGTTTACAAATCATTATAGCAAAAAATTTAGATGCACTTTCGAGAAATGACGTAAGCCCTGGTTTATTCAGCATGTATACATGATAAAAATTTATAAAGATCCAGACATGTGTTCTTTAGTTCTGCACCCTTTTAGAGTAGATAAAGTAAACTAAAAATGTTTAATTTATGTTTCTAAAGCTTTGTAAGTGTCATGTCAGGTGATGGGTGGACACACTAGCAGGAGACAGCGTTAGAAGTAAATAGAAGTTTTAATAAACAAAGTTCAAGGTGTCTTGCCGGCTTCACAAAACACTGCAGAGCTTCACGAGGTACATACACAGTTGAACCCAGATGACCTTCACTCTGGCAGGCATGTTCAGGATACAAAATACAATACAAAGGTCTGGAGGACCTTCACTCCGAACGAAACTTAAACAAATCGCTGAAAGGGGGACTCTGCTGCAGAGTCGACTCTCACTTGAAGCTTTAGCAAGCCCTCTGTTGTACAGGGGCCAGTACAAATACTCCATGCTCCATGGAGCTCTCTTAGAATGTGAAGACGTTTCCCACACTCACGCCTGTAGACACACAGGGGAAAGAGACACACAGGAGAGGCACAAGTCAATTACCAAACAGCAGGTGTTAACAAAGGATCCAGCTACATGTTTCTTGGATGGCTTAGACTCCCTTCAATGCCACTAAGAGAGTGAGCTGGTACCAACAATAAACTTAATTAACACATCCCAAACCAAAATTTGAGTTGGCTGACCACGCAAAGATTCTGTGGCTCGTCTGGACTTTTAAACCCACACGCACACACAGACAGCCAATCACACGACACAGACAATCAACTCAATAACAAGCAGTACTTAAATCAAACACAAAACAGGTGGACATGTCGTTAGGTACCTAGCAACCCAGCTAAGTAGCAAACGAAGCCCCACTACACTCACCTGGGTTGCCTAGGCACCTAACGACCACACACACAACAAAACATGACATCATACACACGTGCTCAGGGCCGTGTACCACCTAGTACTTGGGCGACGGGCTTCGTTGGGGGCATGACTGACATAGAACAGACATGAAAGTAAGCTGAATAATATCTGGAGGATTCCAGATCACACTGTCATCTGAAAATTGCTCATCATGTTATTTTTCCAAAATAGAGCATGTTGCTGTATCTTTTTGGCACTGTCTCCGCCTCTTCTCCTTCTTGACCCAGTTGCAATACGCTGTACAGTTTTAGCCCTGATTTTCCCCTGTTTTAAATCTTTGAATCTTTGAAAAACAAGATTATCTGGGGAGACATTGAATTCAGAAAGTACAGCATCACATTGCTGAGACTTTAGTCACCTAGTATTTATAAAGTGAGTTGTCCATGTATATGTGTGTTTGTGTATAAACCTCTTTCAGGTTAAATGAGCAGTTTTTCATTTTCCCCAGTTGTAGCTGATCAACCAAATTTTGCTTTTTTGGTTACAAACCCATAATATGAGACATAGATCACTAATAAACCCTCAGTAATCGCCAAAAAGTCAATGGTCCAATAAATACTTTTTGTAATGACATACCCAACATTCCTCTCAACATACTCAAATCATTTCCAGCTCCTCTTTTAAGGTGGTGAAGATGTATGGGTATGCACACAGTATGACTTACTCTAAGCTATAAAAATTAACAAAACTATAAAATGAACAAAATTTCACCTTGTAACTGAATGCTGTGTGAACCCTCTTGGACAGCTGGATCTGTTTCCACAAGCCACATCAGGAGAGTGCTGGTTTAGCATCAGGTGTTACAGTTAGACAGGTGTGACAGGGAGGATTCTAATCCAGGATCTTATGACTTCTTTTTGAATACCAGCCCTGTCTTTATTGGCTCATAGCTTACATTTAACATGTCTAGTCTGATCGACTACACATGAGATGAGGGGAAAACTGTGAAAATTAGATTTTTTTTCCTTAATTTGTTTTTTTTCTTTTTGGTCTGGCGAATATTGAAAAAAAAGTGAACAGCTGTGATGAATTACAAGCGCCTTTGGCTTGGGTCTGCAGTCACACAAGAGATGTTGCTCATGGGTCACATTCTCTCACTTGTTTATTATTCAAGGGCCAGATCATGTAAAAGTGATTTTATTCTGTTTATTATGAAAAACATAACATTAACTTTCCAAACTATGTGGTTCATATAAGGAAAACAAGCTGCAGAAATCTCTTTTTGAATGAACTGTTTCTGTGATATCACGAAAATCAACATATTTTTGTATATCTGTCGATGGCAGATTACTCCCGTCTGTCCACTCTGAAGTCTGAAGGAGTGTTTCAGTCCCAGTTGCTTTTTGAATGAGGTAGAATCCAGGCCAGCCAATTGGAACAGGTGTTATTTAAATAGATCAGTCTTAAAGTAACTAAACTTCCTGTTAAATTTTAAGGGAAAAGGACAGGTTGGAAAGTGGCCTTGTTGGAAAGTGGTCCACAGAGATAAAAGTAAAATGCAAAAGACAAAAATATGATATGGAACTTTTAGGTAAACACTAAAAAGTGCCGTGTTGTGTCATTACAGGGCCTGAGTTTGAAAGTTCTGGTCAAAACACACATTTAGAGTGTCATTGGTGTGCTGGAGAAGAATGGGATACATCAACAATCATCAGTACTCACAATCGGGAATACCTTAGTTTACTGAAGTTAACAGGAGGCGAACAGGGGAGGATGGGCATCCCGTTCAAGAACAAGAAGAGCATCAGTAATGGATGTTGATGAATGACTCTCACATAATTCCTTTGAAACAGCTTATGTTCTCCTAAATGTTTTTTGAGCAGGAAACTCCCACAATCTGTGAGATCATGTTTTTTGGGTGCTACCGCAATGAGCCTACTTTAATGAACACCTTTTGCTGCTTTTATGGTTTTGATCTCCTCGTAGTCATCAGTCTTTTCTGACATGCTAGAACACCCATTACGCCAGTGTGCCGTCATCATCCATCAAAGAAGGATGGAGACGAGTAAACATGTCACATACTGCTGATGAAAAGTGTGAAGTCATGGGAACAGGGCAAGATAAAATAAGAGTTTAACAGGCTGTCACATTGTGTAATAGCAGATATAGGGACACTTACATTGCAATTTAAGACATTTTTTGATTTATTATATTCTCCAGACTTCTTTTTTCCCCCTCACACTCTGTTGCATTCATTGATCATAAAGCCACATCTGTTATCTTCATTTTTTTTCACACACATTTTTATCATGCCAACTGCACATGCACACACATATACACAAAATGAGCTCTCTGTTTAGTGAGGGGGAGAAAGAGAAGGTAGAAATGCTAGACTTCTTGGAGATGAATGACATTAAAAATGACAGTTTTCTTGCATATTTAGCACACGCTGCTTATTACGAGAAGAACTGCGTCCTACATTTTTTCACTTAACTAAATCATGAATATATGTATAAACATGTATTTAGATATTTATTTCTTTGCCACGCAGCGTCATAAACAGGAAGCACGAAAACATTTCGGATGCATGATAAACAACACATTGGCCTTCAAGTATGTGCCCTCCTCCTGGTCAAGGGTGGAAAATAACTGAGGGATTGAACTGTGTACTGTATTTAAGGCAAGACACTACAAGCAGAAATGACCATTGTTTTCAGATTACTGGATAAAAATTGATTTTCCTCTCTTGAATTCGCGTTTTACTGTATGTCTAGAAAGTCTTTTATTTTTACCAATTGCAGCATTTATACAAACAGTGTGAGTTGTCTGAGCTCTCACTGGCTAATACACTGCTGACACTAATCCTTTGTTTTTCTACATTCCTCTACAGATCCAAAAATCCAAGTTAATTGAAAAGCTGCATTCATAACATTTTACATGTTCATTTCTAACCCTATTCTGAAGTAATTAACTAATGGATTACTTATATCTGTAAAATTCTCAAAGTAAACATTTTGTATAATAAACTGCAAGCAAGGAACTGAAATAAGAATAAAGACAAGATAAAAAAGATTGATACATTCAAAATGCACTACAATTCTTAAGGGCTATGGGATTGGAATTTTAAAAATATGAACATTTATGCATATATGTAAATATTTTAATATCTAATTGTTTTTTTTCTTTCAAAACAAACATTTGAAGAATATCAACAATTAACTGGCAAAACTTCATATCTATTGTTTTAAAAATGTCCCCTTTTCACCTGCAGTGCCACAGGCCGTAGACCATGAACCAGTGTGGAGAACTGCTCCCCCCTGAATAAAGCCCCACACCTTTAACCCTGTCTGCATCTCCACAAAAACCCTAAGGGACTCAGATCCACCTGAGTTCTAATCACATGACTCCATTTTATTGGTGCAAATACCCCCAGTTTACATGTCAATTGTTGCAAAGTGTTGTCAGTGTTCTTACCTGCATACTGAGCAATCTCTGTTGTTTTGTCCTGTTTATTGATCCCATCGCCTGTTTTTCTCGACTGTGATTACTGAGCCATGGTTCAGTTACTGAACTGCCAATGATGGGTCTCGAGAACATTGTAAAGTTTTTTAATGCATTGTTCACTGTACATTAAACATCAGTCAGGGAAATTTTGAAACAAGACTTTTCTTCTGACAGGAATAGCCAGGGACACAGTCTCATGGATTGCTGAGATGTCTCATTCATCTTTTTTGCCAAGTGTTTGATCATCCTCTGTCTGGGAAGTCACTGCATGATTTACTGACCTCAGACAAGGATCATAAACTGTAGCAGACTATGCACTAATGTTTTGGACCTTAGCTGCTGGAAGTGAGTGGAACAACCTGGCTCTGCTCAATGTGGGCTGAACCATAAGCTTCAATCAAAGCTGGTTTGCTGTGGATCTCAATGGCTTCATCCAAACTGCAGTTGCCATGGATCGTCTCCTCCAGGAATGACCTAGGACAGACTGCTTACTGGTAGAGCAAGTCTTCAATGCACCTACTCTCACCCCTAGTCCTGTGTTAAACCCCAAACCCATACAACTGGGAAGGGCGCCTCTTCCACAAGAGGATCGTTAGCGTAGACTCTCCAGCAGCCTGTGACTGTATTTTGGCGAACCAGGTCATACTGTTGCTCTCTGCCCCAATTGTCCCCAAGGCAGATCTCCTGTCATGAGCAAGATAAGACTGTCTAGCATATTTTTCCATCACCCATAAACAATTTACTGTTCCAGTCAAACTCTCAGTTGGGGCCCAATCTCTTGTCATTTTTTGCACTCATCGACTCCAGAGCAGCATTGATCCACAGCTAGTGAAGAATTCAGGAAAGTCTGTACACAAATGACATCCTCCTCTTCCCATACAATCTCTAGATGGCCAACCTTTAGGAACTGGACTCATCACTTACCAGTGTGGCTCTGTCCACATTCTATATCAATAATTCCTCTCCTTTTTGATTCTTAAATCGCCTAGGGACCCTGTTGTTTTTGGCCACCCCTAGCTTGTCGCTCACAAACCCAACTATCCCCAACATTTGAATGGAAATTCCTCTTGACTTCATGGATGTATTTGTAACACTTGCCGCAATGGAACTACCCCTGCACCGTCCCTAGGACTGTGCAATAGAACTTCTTCCCAATTTCCCATTTCCAGAAACTGAGTCACTTAACAAATACAGTGATGAATACTGGCAGGTATTATATGCCCATCAACTTGCCTAGCTGCCTCAGGATTTTTCTTTGTTAGTAAGAAAGATGGAAGTGTTCATTCCTGTATAGACTATTAAGTGCTGTAACAGTCACATTTAGACATACACTCCTTCTGATTACATCTACTCTGAAACAGCTTCATACTACCACACTACTTTTTTACAAAACTATACCTCCATACTGCTTACTATCTCATTAGTATATGTGAGGAAGATGAGTGGGAAACAGTGTTTATTATCACTGGGGGCATTATGAATACTCAGTTATGCTGTATGAAATTTCTTATGCGCCTTCTGTCTTTCCATCAATCATGGATGAGATTTTCAGAGATATGGTTGACTGTTTTATGGTAATACATGATATTTATTACCATAAAACCGATGATATTTTTGATTTCTCACCTGACATCACTACACAGCAAGCTCAAGTCTAAGTCCTCCAAAGGCTCCTCGATAATCGATTATTTGTAAAAGGTAAGGAGTGTAGTAAAACCCAAAAGAAGGGGAGAAAAGGGAACCACAACCTCCCACACCCCTTCTCCCACCTATCTGTGCCCTGGAAACATTTAGAACCTATTGAAAAAGTAAATCAAGAGGAACCAGTTCCAGATGATACTCCACATGGTAAGCTGCTTGTCCTCATAGCATCAATTGGTAAATGACACCCAACCCCACCACCCCTGCTGGAAGTCAGGGGGAGACAGCCTACATCATGAAAGAATTATTAGATTCCTAATATGGGGGGACTGTTTGGAGTAGCTTGTTGATTGGGAAGGATATGGCCCATAGGAGCAACCTTGGTACCAGCATCTGTCACGGAGCTAGACGAGAATGGCTGAGGAACGCCCAGTTGTAGCATGAGGGAAGAGCCCACTCGCGGAAACAAACGAGAAAGCTGGTTACTCATGCAGTTGATATGAGAATGCTCCAGAGAGGAGTAGAGATTCCCACAAAAAGAATCCGCGTTCTCACACACACACACAGTGAAATAATAGAGAAGGTTCTAGTGAACCAGAAGTACTCACAGTACTGATGAGTCGAGGATGGACACAGGTTGGGCATGGAGCTCAATGTCTGTGTACAGACAGAGAACCTTCTCTTCCTGTTTATATACATTGAACGTGCGTCACCTCCGGGACCGATTAACGTCACGTGATCTGGTGCGTGTGACAGCATCAGAACATCCTAGACCAGACACTGATTTGGGAATTTCACCATGCATCCCCTGGGTCCTTGTACTTATGGCCGCTCTCCTGGTCCCTACTGGTCCTCACCCATGGGGTTGTCCACCTGGCCGGAGTATGTGGTCATCGAGAGCCATAGAGATGGAGTTCTGTCAGACCACAACAAGGCTCCTGTCCGGACATTTTACACGTAAACCATTGCATAGTATTGTCATTGTTCTTATGTGCATACTGAGCAATCTCTGTTGTTTTGTCCTGGTTATTGATCCTGCTGCCTGTTTTTCTCGACTGTGATTCTTGCTTACCCTATTTGTTCTGTTTGCTCATTGGACTGCCATACCAGAATTTGACCTCAAATGGTTGGATTATATGATTCATTTCTCCTGTCCAATGAATCAGATTTATTTGCCTGTTGGACTGAATTCTGAATTCTGGTTTTGGATTGTGGCATATTCCTTTTTTTTCTTGTTGCCTTCTGCCTGTTGGAATAAACCTGTCTGTTTTCAGATGAGCTAATGCTAAAGCTATGACTGAAGCTAACTCTTGATGTAGTTGGTCCAGCAGTATATGGTGAGAAGGCCTTGTGTAGGACTGTTAGAAAACTTATATAAAACAACACAAATGATGGCATGTGTATTTGTCTTTACACAGTTTTAATTGCCAGTGTTTAATCAGTCTAATTTATCAAGCTAACTGTAAATGGTTTTAATTACTTGCATAGTTTGTTAGATAATGAATTACATTTCACCTTTGATTTTCAGTTCTTCCATTTGATTCTGTACTTTTTCAGTTTGTTTCAAAGTCAAACAGTGACACAGTTTATTGGAAGGAGCATCTCCAAGTGGCCATTTCTTATTTTTCTAGTTCAGTTCTTGGTGGTAGATTTATGGTTTTTCCCAACCAGGTTAGATAGGATTTTGTTTAGTGTGCCTCCTCCTGCTGTCTTTGGATAAAGTGCAGCTTATTCAGCATTAAACTAGAGGGGCTCTTTCTGTCCACACCTTACGTCCAAGCTGGTAAAGAATTTTCAGAGTAGGGGATTTTTAACCATTAATCAAGTCAGACAGTGACAGAAGACGTCCTCGAAGTTCTCCATCAAGGTTGTCAAAGGGTCTTTTTTTAGCTGTAGGTTAAAAGAGTAGCATATCCTCACAAGCTCAGGGCAGTCTGGAGTTTTCTTGGGGCACTAACAGGAACAGAGGAATGAAAGAATTGTCTGTAGTAGAGGCACTGAAGCTGATGCTATAGTTCAGTTTAAACCTGACTTGTGCTTCCACAAAAGCTTATGTGTCAGTTATTGAAGAGCAGAAGGAACAGTGAAAGTTATACATTTCTAGTTTGATTCCACGATGGCTGTGATGCTTATTGGCATTTCTAGTAGGATATCAAAAAACACAACATTTTCTTTAACTCCTGGAGTTATTATTATCACTTTGCTATATGTTCCAAGAGCATCTGCGTATAGTGAAAAACCACGATGTGGTGTGGTAAAAAATGCCTATTTTAATAGTGTAAACCCTAAATATTCCCCCAAATATGCTCCAGAAACACTTTAATTTCATTTTAAACTCAGCTTAATACATTACCCTTGATGGAAATGTAAAGGTAAACCTGTATCCATACTGTACTGTTTAGAATGTTTTAGAATGCAGTGTTAGAATGTATAATACCGATATTACCCCTATATAGTTCTTGGATTGGCTCTTTTCAAACCTGAGTACAGGCGACCGCCACGCCTCAGCCGCCACGCCCCCTCGTCCTCGTGCTGGTTGTTTATGTTTGGGCGCGACGCAGAGCAGTGGGGGCTCATTCTGTTCAGGTGCATCTGATTGTTTCCACAAACAATTATTAGTTTGGTTCTCAGAAAAAATCCGCAGGAGACTGCTAAACCATGTATAAGCGGGGGTTTACTGTACATTCAATTTAGATTATATTACAGCATTTCATTCCATAATAAAAATTAAAATCATAAAATTATCTACTCCTACAAATTGTCATCTTGTGACGTTAAAATTTAACCTTATGGGGGTCCAGTTCACTTTGAACTGCACTATGTTAGACTATTTTGTTTTCTTCATGTAGATAACTTGTGGATAGGGCTTTAATGGCATGACCATCCCCACTTTAGTGGAGAGAAAGGAGTGTATGACCAGAACACGTGAAGAGATTAAAATTCAAAACCAACTGTGATCAAATCATTAGATATCATAAATACTAATATAATACTGATAATAATATGATCAAATAATAATAACTTAAGTAATTCATAGAAACAGTCCTATGCAAATGTTTGGGTGCCCCTGATCAAATCACATGTTTTGGGAAAATAAGTAACATCCTGTACGTAGAACAGACTTCTGCACATTTTAATGCATGATTACTGTTTACTTTTTATTTAGAACATAGAAAAAAGAAACATGAAATATATCGTTTAAAAAGGACATTTTATATGTTAAAATAAAAAGAAAATATTTGTAAATTTTGCTGTATGCCATTTTTATATTTGTTCCTTTAAGGTAATGTATATTTATTTACACTTAGAAAATCAGCAAAACATGCAATTTGACTGGAACTGTTCAAAGTTGTGCATACAATAGTATGTTTAATATATTGTTTTTTGGTTCATAATTAACACATTTTATTTTTAACCTAAGAGACATTGTTATAACACAAGAAACATTTGAAAGTGATACACTGCCAGTCAACTTTGACTTTTGCATGCTTTTCATTGCAGGGACACCATCAATACTTTTCAGTTTAATGATAATTTCAGTTTCAGGAAGTGAATTGTAATGTATTATGCATTTTCAATTCATTTCATGAACTCTGTGGTAGTTTGCTATTTTAAACAGTGTGTGCAGTCTTTTTTTTTAATGTGTTATAATCAGAAAATGACTGGAAAGTGATACTTCTGAACACTGTTCTCTCAGATGCCTTTGTTGGGGGAGTGATTGGTCTGCTCTTCGCTTACATCTGCTACCGGCAGCACTATCCGCCTTTCCTCCACACAGACTGCCACTTGCCTTATGCCAGCCTGGCCCTGAGCACCAGCCAACACGTGCCAATCACCCAGGATCAACCTCAGCCCACAGACAACGCCACCAGCCTGCCCCTGGAGGGCATGACCGAAGGGCCCGTATGACTTACGGAGATGCCCTCCATCCCAAAACACCTCCTCCAGCACCGCCCACTTGGTATAGCCCACACAGACTGATAAACTCTTCAACATTCCAGTGGGTTGTACCACCATTTTGCATTTTTCTTTTCCAGTTTTATTGATCTCTTTTTGCATTTGCGTGTTTGGTTTGTCTGGTCCTGATTAGTAGCCTCTTTTGGAATATATATTTACATACCTGATGGCAAATATGGGCCATTGCAGTATGGAAGAAAGAAGAGAATGAAAGAGAGAGAGAGCGGTAAAAAGGACTGACATTCCAAAGGTGTGTTCACAAGGACAGTTTGGTCAAAAATCCCTCTATCATAGATTTTAATGAGAAAAATGTGTTGATGCACTAAAGACACATATCAGTGCTTGAAAATTGCTCTGCATGGTTTGTTGAAAACGCACCCAAGCATCAGCCAATTAGAGGTGCTTGGGGTATAGTTTCAGTCAGTTAGTCGAGAAACAAATCGCTGCTGTCAACTTAACAGCATCACTAAATATAGTGTGTTGTACAATCCAGCTCTGATGAGCTACAAGGACAGCTCATGATTGAATTATTGCGTATGCCCATACAGGGTCTTCCTTCTGTGAAAAAGAACAGCAGCTGCCGTTTGACTTACATGCTTTCACGTTTAAAAGCATTTCCTGCTTACATGATTTCTGGTCACCAGGGGAAAAAACATTGATCTCTGGGCCACAAACATGTCTTTCACCAAACCAGCAACAGACTTAATGTGTTTTTGATACAATAATTTTCTTAGAAACAAAGTGTAAGCTGGAAGGTCTGATAGCACAAAAGGGGAAAAATATAGTAGAGTGTATTTTACTAGTTCTTAATGTTGAAATGTTCAGTCAAGCACATTGATAACATCAATGGAGAAGGTATTTTGGGTTGCTCAAAGACATGCTAATGCATCCTTTCAGCCTCATTTAGTCTTTGCAGGTCTGGAAAGTGTCCTTTCCTGCTGTTTTTCCTGCCCAGATTAATTTACTGGAGTGGACAGGAAAGTGCACTTTTTTTTAAATTATTTTTGTGGATTCATGGGTTGTCTGGAATACATACATACTGGAATTCAGCAGGGACTGGATATTGATGATTGCTTCCTGGAGCCCCTCTCGGTTTACTTTACTGTCTTTTCTTTTTTTTTGAATGAATGAAATCAATGAATTGACCTATCCAAGCTCCACCCAAAATGCATTCTCTATTTCTTGGAAGATGGCTGGACAAGCTTTAATGATTGCTAACAAAAAGATTGTGTTTTCATTGTAAAAAAGTTTTGTGTAACACTTATTTCAGAACTGTCCAATTTTATTCCAATATGGCCAGTGTGGCTGCAGATTTTGATTACAACAAAGAAGCTCACCTAATTCTACTTGTTTAATCAGTTGGTCTTACTCAAACAGTTGATCAGATAAGCTTTTACTTGAAGAATGAAAATTGCAAATAAGATTGGACACACCTGCTTTATTTAGATTTAAACTTTAGATGCTTTGTTTAGGTGCAAATTACCCTCACCTTAGACCTAAACCTTCACCTTAGTTTTAATCCTAAACCTCATCCTATTTCTAATGCTGTTAATTATCTGTTGAGATTCACCAGGTAATTTGTTAAGAATTTGAATGTGAGACCAATACAGTGAGACCAAGTTTGAGGATTTCACTTATAAAAGTAACTATACTGCCTTAAAAATTGTGTTAATAGAACACACCTGTTTTACAATCAGTTCTATAATTTTTTCTTAAGTAGATACATTAGAAAAACATTTTTCAAGGCTGGAGAGTAACTTAGTAGTAAAGTAATGAGTAGTGAGAACTAGGCGTGTCTAGGAGTGATCTCCTCCGGGTCCTCAGCATGACGGTGGACTGACAACTAAGGTCCACCTCAAAACGAACTAAATACAAAACCTAAAACCCCACAAACCAATCAAAACTCAAAACATCCAATTTCTCTGAAATCAAAATAAAATCTCTAACCCCTAAACTAAACAGAAAACGATGGCCTCTAGCAGCCGCTGATGGGACAATACACCAGTATTCTGTAAAGATTCTCCAACATGCTACAGTAAAGTAAAGATTGTCCAACATGGCTATGAAAAAATGTTTTTGTGGGAGGACCATGGATATGTCAATTGGCTTTCTTTTCCCCGCAGCCTCTATTTATTTTCCTCATTCTCATCTCCTCCTATGTATACCTGGCATGTCGTTCCATGCCTCTGTACTTCTGTCTTTTTTACTTCCATGATAAATTCTGTGACTCTCTCTCTCTCTCTCTCTCCTAGAATCTGTCATCTCATTCCCTCTTCCTCCTCTGTCTCATGCCCTTATGTTTTCACTTTCTCTAGCCGATTTTCCACCATTTTGACATTTTTCATGCCTGGGCTGCTCAGGAATCTGAATGCAGATTAATGCTGAATGAGGGCTGATCAATGACGTGTGGGTGATGTGTGCGCTGGAGGGTGAGGTGGAGCGGGGCAGAAACCCCAACCTGAACCTGAATTAATTTTCATTATGAAAAGAGTGGGCGCCATTTTCATTGAAAACCTTAAAGGAGAATTGAGATGGAAGCATCCAATAGAGACAATGTACTTTTACTTAGCCACAAGTGTGTTGCCTGGTCTGATTATGGCCATGTCCTGCTCCAATCATGCCTCTAATGGGATCATTCATTAACATGCTAGAAGCACTTATGTCTGAATATGGTTGCCTGCATTGATTGGACTGAAAGGGGAGTTACATTAATATGATTTAGACTGATTAAGTAGTGAAGAAAAAAGTGGAATCTGGTGTCTGACAATTAAATACTGAGTGTTGCTGCATGCAGGACTAAAATTCTTAACGAAAAACTTTACCTAAATTTGCTTGATTGCTGGTCAAGAATATAATAAAAGAAAACAAATGGATATATTTTCCATCATGTATATCATTTACCACATGCCATGTACTTTCTGAGTGATTCTTGAAATTTCATATATGAAAACCACAAAAAACATGTTTCCAATATTGGTAACAATGCAATAGAACATTTTTTTGTGTAGTGTGTAGTGTGACAGGTGAGACAAAAATGAGATTTTATTATCCCAGGTGAGTTTACTAACGTCTGTATCGAAATCTCTTACCTAAACCTAAGACATGTAAAAATCATGCTTAATAACACACTTTGGCATGCAAATCACCCTAACATGCTACTGCTTTTTTATGCAAAGATGTTCCTTTGGCTACAGCAATGTATGTTGCTTGCAGAGCTGGAAAAAGTCTAATGGTTTACCTAAACCTAATGTTTACAAAGCCCTGCATTTTACAGCATTATAGCACAGAAATAGAGGACTTATGAAATACTCAGTTTTGATAAAAGTGTGCCAAAAGTGTGCCACAGGCACTGGTCTCTACTAACCTTCTCTGTATTATGAATTTTTAATGGTAAGGAATGTGTGTAATTTATAATGACATCACAATGACATGATAATAAATGACATCATATGATTGTAATAGGTGACCAGCACTGAATAAATGTTTGAGAGATGTCTATGGACTGACTATACTGCATTGACAGTACTGTGGCAATTGGCATTTATTTGACAAAGGGCAGAATATAGAAAGAAAGAGATTCACATATTATGTCTTATTATATCTTATTTCTTGGCAATGCTAATTAGATGAACCTGTATATGAAAGGTATTTAAAAAATTAGCTTCCCCCAAAATGCCAATGAACAATGACCATTAGCCATTACTTACCATTGTGCTACTAGTTTAGTGCAGTCTGTGACAGCAACAGTAATTTTGGCTGAACTATTCAACTGACAACTGAACTATTCAAAATCCTCATAGTGTCTGCAGCATTAGAAAATGCATTGTGGTTACTAAAATCTGGCTCCCTCTGTAGCATCATGCTTGTTTGGAGATAACCTCTGATTACATCATCAGATGTTTTGCTTAGCCAGGCCATATGCTGGCTGTGGTGGTTAGTGTGTCTTCCTAAGGCTTTCACAGGGTCCCCTACCATTTAGTCTGACTGCTGGTTCAAAAATACATTCTTGTTGTTTTGCCATTGTTTGTTGTTTCAGTGTCTGTTGTTTGAACATTTTATTCCATACTTTGTCATTTTTATTAACCTTGGGAGTCCAGCTTACGTAAAGGTATGTCTTGAAAATAATGGCCTTGTTAGTGACAAGATGTCAGTCAGTATGATATTACTGCTTACTGAGTTGAAAAGAGGAAATCATGACCTAACGGTTTAAAATGCGCCTTCCATCAGATATATATTCCATGTATATAATGGAAGACACATTGCTTGCCCCGCTCCAAGTGTGCTTAGCTCTATAGCAGAGATTGCATTTTGAGTGGAAAAAAGCTCTGTTCAGACTAGTGAAGCTACTAAAGCAACCCAGCAGCTACAGAAATCTTGTTTTTATGATTGTTGGCTGGGTCACCGCTTAGGTTACAGTTTAATACAGTCCTTTGTATTTATGAGTGTAATTAGTTTTATTAACCTTATGTAAGTGTGAGGATACTAAAAAGAATGCCTTTTGTAATGAATTTGTTTTGTACCATTATCACAATGGACATACCTTGTGTATCATGACATTCAGCTTTTCAGTTTATTATGACATTTTTCTTTCAAAATGTTACATCTGTTCTTCTGTTGTCTGCTTTCCATTTCCTCCTGTTTAGACAGTCCAGTCAACTGCTTTGTTCCCGTGTCAACCCTTTGTGTTGTATAGAAGTCTTATTTTGTATGTGCAAATTTCTATAGCCTGAACACACGCACACACACACACACACACACACACACACACACACACACACACACACACACACACACACACACACACAC
>JBBJLS010082627.1:0-24531 GCA_037577275.1 Bryconaethiops microstoma
TGTGTCTCAGGCAGACTGAACTAGAGAAAATCCTTTTTATAGCCCTACCCCATATCTCCTTAGACAGTACCACGTCTAAGTCTTCCTCCCATTGGGCCTTTAGGGCTGTCAGAGGTTTCAAATTTTGGGTATTTAGCAAAGTGTCGATAGACCCAATTAGCCCATTTGAACAAGGGTTCAACTCTAAAATGGTATCTAAAGGAAAGTTAGGTGGCCACGAGGGAAAGTTGATGAGGCAGGAGGAAACCCAACTCCGAAGTTGTAGAAACTTAAAGAAGTATGATTGTGGAATATCACATTTCAATCTTAGTTGATCAAAAGAGACAAACACATTGTCAATAAATAAGTCTTTCAACACCATGATTCCATACCTAGCCCAAATGTCAAAAGCTTCGTCAGTCAATACTGGCACAGCCATAGGGTTCTTTAATAATGGGGTATATGTAGAGGGATCTTCTGAATTGAGCCCAAATCTTAAGGGAGTGTATAATAACTGGGTTTGATGTATATCTAGTAACAGTAGAGCATACAGGGGCGTGAGACACGATTGGTTCTCCAGGGCCAGCCATGCAGGTGCCATGCTATCTTTGAGGGACTCCTTCCAGTGCAACATAATTTTTTTTTTGTCAGCCCAATAGTAGTATTGAAAGTTAAGCAAGGAAAGACCTCCATATTGGCGGTGCTTTTGGAGTCTGTCCTTATCTATGCAAGGATTCTTCCTATGCTAAATAAACCTAGAAATCAACTTATCTAATGTCAAGAAGAAAGATTTTATTAAACAGGCAGGGACACACTGAGAATTTAGGCAGGACATTCACTTTCATTATATTTATACGTCCACCTAATGACATCGGCAAGTAATCCCGTCGTTCAAGATCTTGTTTGACACTAAGCATTAATGTGGAAAAGTTGGATTTAAACAGATCTTGGAAGTCACGCGTCATCCAAATACCTAAATATTTAAATTTGTTATTTTAAATGGGAATGAATGAAAATTCATGTTTGTTGCTGAGGGGTTTACTGGCATAAGTTAACTTTTTTGTAAATTAATTTTATATTCTAATATTGACCAAAATCAGACAGGAGGTTGAGAATTTTTGGCAAACTAGTTATAGGGTCCGATACAAATAAAAGCATGTCATCAGCATATAGAGAAATTTTTGTTCAGTCTCCCCTCTCAGTATTCCTTTTACAGTGGCCTCCCTTCGCAAGGCAATTGCTAGGGGTTCCTTGTCCGGTGCCACGGCCAAGTGGGAAGTAAGAGGACAGATTTGAATTCGTATGAACAGCTGCAAGTGGAGAGGAGTAGAGTAGTCTTAGCCAAGCTATGATTCCAGGGCCAAAACCAAATTTTCTGAGAGAATAGACCGATGCCTTCTCTGCATCAAGAGAGATTAGTACCTCTGGAGTATCAGGCGGAAAGCTGTCATAAAGCATATTATATAGCTGCCTTAAATTGAAGTATGGGAGCCGATTTTTAATAAAGCCCATCTGATTGTTTGATATAACGAGAGGCAAGACCTTTTCTACTTGTTGGACGATCATTTTAGACAAAATTTTAGCATCCACATTCAGTAAAGAAATCGGCCGATACGAACTACATTCTAAAGGGGCTTTATCTCTTAAGTATAAGGGACATAACTGCCTTGCGCACAGTTGGAGGCAAAGAGCCAACCTTTAAGGATTCGACATATACAGAGAGAAGTATGGGAGTCAATTCCTTGACGAATTTCTTGACAAATTCGCATGGAAAACCATTTTCCAGTCTGTAGTGATTGGAAAATTTCCATTTTCCAGTCTGTAGTGATTGGATTGCTGCCACCAGCTCCCTATTGGTTAATGGCTCATCCAAGTCTATCCTTGTTTCTTCATTAAATTTTGGGATGTCCAAATTCTCAAAAAACGAGTCCAACAGATGGTCCATCCTCACAGGCCCTGAAGTATACAACTTAGAATAGAATTTTTGAAAGCAGGAGTTAATTTCAGTGTGATCTGTATGGTTATTGCCCGAATCATCGCTAATCTGAGATATAGTTTGATCAGCAGTTCTTTGTCATAGTTGATGAGCAAGAAGTTTCCCTGTTTTCTCCCCATGTTCATAGGTTTGATGCTGTGTCTTATTGATAAGGTTTTCAACATATCTTGTGGACAAAAGATTAAATTCCGTTTGTAAAAGTGCTCGTTGTTTAGCGAGGTCTGCTGACTGAGTATGAGTGAGTGTTGCATCCAGCTAATATAATTTCACGTATATGCTGTTGAAGACGTGTTGTATGAGTCTTCATAAGATATGAACCATATGATATGATTTGACCCCTTAAAAAGGCCTTCAATGATTCCCACACTGTTAAAGGGGACATGTCGAATGTTTGATTGTATTCTAGAAATGTAGTGATTTCTCCAGACAAGAATTTTACAAATCTTTCATCAGAAGGCAACGCTGTTGGTGTGATATAGGAACACATAAGGTCATAGTCATAGGTGCATGGTCTGAAATGACTATGGCCTGATAGTTAACAATACATTTTTACGGAATTTGACTATTACTACTCTCCGCACTAGGAAGCAAAATCTACCACCCTACCACTACCAAATCTGTGTTAAGGAGCATGCCTTAATTTAGAAACCAAACTTGACCTTTCTGACCATCATCTGACATCTCCATGCCGGTTCAGAGACAGTAATGTCAATAATTGTACCAGAGAGATGTCGCTTCACCTGAGAGACTGTTGTTTATGTGGGTGTTGGGTTTCTCTGGGTCATCATGACTCAGTAAATTTGACTTGTTGCCCAGAGCTGTTCTCCCAGTTCTGCCACCCTTCATCATTTAATCCCTTGACCTATGACCTACTATGTGTAGGCCAAGTTTTGTGTGTGTGTGTGTGTGTATGTGAGAGTTGTGTGTTAGGCAATGGTGGACTGCTGTAAATCAAGAAGGTTTAAGAGGATAACTAGGTTTACTTTGTAAGAGACACACACACCATCATATTTTGTCACAGCTGGTCCATTCACAACTCCTGCTGAGGTCATGAATAGCTTGTTACTATTTATGTTCTGTCACGTAGACCTAGGCTGCGTTTCCACCCGGAAACCGGCTGCGTCCAGCCCTTGGCTGAGAGAGAACACTGCCCTCCCCTAAAGACAACCGTCTGATATGGCAGTTAAATTTGCTCTGGAGGCAATGGAGTGGTTTGGGTTTCGTCCATACACACAGGTCACCAGGGACAGATCAAGGTCAGATAGAGGTCCGACAACATTTAAACTAATGTAACATGTCCTAATAGCATATTTATTACATCCTAACATAAGGCCAGTGTCTATAGATCCAAGCTTTCTCCACACAAGAAAGTTGCCTACTTTGAGACACTCTCCAACTCAAAGAACTCAGACAATATAGCCCAACCACGAGAAAGTGAGTGTGCCTTCTTTAAAGAACCTGACTATTTACTGTGCCCTTTCACTTCATTAGGCACCCCCCCTCTTGGAAAAGTGTCCCAAACTCCTCCAAGACCACATGAAGAACTCTGCCCCTCCGCCCCCTCACCCCATGCCCCCAGGCAACAATGTCTGTGGGTATTTGATCCTCTTGGCACTCTTGTGTGCTCCACTTTAAGTCTGAGCAGCTGTAGCAGTGCCACCACTCCTCACAGCGCAGTGTGGACGTGAAGATCAGAGAGGTTTTTTTTTTTACCAGCTCATTTCTGACTTTTCTTAGAAATGCACTGAAGTACCAGGAGTGAAGGAGGAGAAGGGGGTGAAGTAAGGGTCCTGAGGCACAGGACGCATGGCAGAGCAGAGGGGCTTCAGCTGGGGCCAAAAGACAGCCAGCTCTCTCCTCACTCTCCGAAGAGAAATGGGCTTTGAAGTCATGGAAGAGAAGCGGGTTTCTCGCTGGTACTTCGGTGGGATTGCCTCATGTGCCGCTGCATGCTGTACACACCCTCTGGACCTGATAAAGGTAGAGTTAATAAAAAGGGACTGAATGGTTAACTGCATGATAACAGACAGCTTTGCAGGGTGAGTGTGAATAAGAACTGGCCCCAGAGTGAACTTGTAGTTTTGTTTTCAAATTGTGCGCGGCCTAATGTTTCTCTCTCTTATTTCTCTGAAACACTAAACCAATAATAATGATCATCGACACGCTGTTATGAACTGAGAGAAAACTGTTATAAATTATCAATCAATTTACTGCTTATAGCTGGTGTCCCAGTCTTTAAAATGTACACAGTGTGAACCAGGGTTTAGCTACAAGAAACCAAGATTCTGGGAAAGATTTTGAAGGGCCCAGTGAATTTAGTCTGTATGTCCAATGACAAACAGCAATACTTACAATAGTAGTATAAGTACAAATTCATATTTAGGAAGGGACCACTCTCTGTATTAATTATGATTTTATTAAGGATGTGTAATCAACAAAATGATTAGGTCTCAATAACTGCTATGTATGTGTGTGTAATCTGCAATTAGTTTCAGACTTCTATATGTATACCAATCAGCCATAACTTTAAACCACTTGCCTAGTATTGTGTAGGTGCCGCCAAAACAGCTCTGACCCATCAAGGCATGGACTGAACATGACCTCTGAAGGTGTGCTATGGTATCTGGCACCAAAGATGTAGCAGCAAATCGGTCGCGACCTGTAAATTGTAAGGTGGGGCTCTGTGGACTGGGCTAGATTGTCCAGCATATGCTAATGCAGAACACTGATGCTTGGAACTAAAATGTCTTATGTATTTTTTGGGGCATTTTAGGAACCTGAAAGCTTTGCTAGACCTGATTGTGGTCTAGTAAATGAAGTGAAAATGAGGGGACATTTTACAAAAATTGTTGGCTTGGAGGATGATACTCTCTTTACATGCATTTTACTTTAGGTAAGTGAGCTATTTCCTTATTTTGATTGTATGTTTGATTCACCGGAGCCTTTCTGTGCAGGTCCACTTGCAGACGCAGCAGGAGGTGAAGATGAGGATGACTGGCATGGCTCTGCGGGTGCTGCGAGACGACGGTGTGCTGGCGCTCTACAGTGGCCTCAGCGCCTCCATGTGTCGCCAGGTTAGCTCAACACTGAAAGAGAGGGAAACTAAGTCTGGGAGGTGCAAATCTGCATCCTGCAAGTCACTATAGAGTACACAGTACACAGCACTGTGTGGCATGCTATTTTAAATACAGCCTAAAAGATACACTAAACCACATGACATGCACTCTCAACTAAAGTATATTAATGCTAAAGCTAGGTTGAAGTCATTAATAAGTGCTAGCCACAGAGAGGTCAGTGACAGTTTTTAAGCATATGAACCATTTACACACCATAGCAGGTAGATGTACTAAGGCCTGTTTTGTGTACATGGAGGACATGGATGTGTCCTCCATGATCGCTCAGTCCACACCCACAAATGCACAGACAGTTATTATTACATACCATAGCATGTATGTGTACTGAAGCCTGTTTTAATGTATGTGGTTGGTGTGGCCTGTTTTGTCATTTTGTGGAACTGCAGATGGATACAGTGGGTGTTTGTCGAGGCCAAATATGCAGCCGAGGTGTGTCAGTAAGCCGTTACATGTTGGTACGGCCAATTAGGCCACCATGACTGTTTGTGAGTAATGGAGGAGCCTTCTTCCACCGGTTCCTCCACCATTGCCTCTCCCCTCAAATGCTTGAGGGGAGGGTATCCCCAGGACTGTCCCCAAATTTGCTGTGGCACTACCCTGACTTGCTGCTCCCCTGTCCAGTTTCTCACAGGCCCCCATCATACTCTGCAGATGCCAATAAAGTGAATCATTGTGTTTTAAAATTGAATCTGTTGGTCAGTGTGGGCCTTAGTTGAGGTCTTTTATTGAGTGCCATGTGTTTTTTCTGGGTTCTCCAGCTGACATACTCAATGACCCGTTTTGCCATTTATGAGACTGTGCGGGACAAGGCGGCTGACAGGATGCAAGGGCCCATGCCCTTTTACCAAAAAGTCTTACTGGCTGCGTTTGGAGGTATGGGCACTTACATGCAGAGCCCAACGCTCATATTTTTTTGTGCATATTGTACACCTTGGAAGTTGAAGAGAATGCTAATACATTTAACAGCTTTCTGAGCCTCTTAATTGTACTTTTAAATTCACAATATATTCTACATAATACATTCTTACAGGTCATAACCAAAGAGCCACCCAGGGTTAACCTCACGTCCACTTCTGTCACTGTACAGTACTTACAAAGTGACCCGGTCAGGGCTTTTTCCATGCTATGAATTCTCAGTTACTCAATTACAGTTTTCTTGTATCAAAACTGGCTGTAAAAGAAAATGAAGAATCAAGTAGGCTCGATGATTGAGAAAAGCAGTACTGGATATATACTACATGTCCAAAAGTGTCCAGACACCCCATTAATGAACTGTGGAGTCTCATTTGAATTATGCAATATGCCAAATGCAGACTAGGGGCTAAAACATCGACTACAACAACTGACTGTTCGCTGAACATCTAATACTTTGACTTGCTCAGTAATAACAAGACAATCAGTGTTATTCCTTTCACCTATTAGTGGTCACAACAGTAATTTCGGGCCATTGTCGTAAAATATATAAAAGCTAAGTTGTTCCTTAATGAAATGTAAAAATAATCAATTGCATAATATACAAATTGTATTATTCCATTCTTGTATTATTTCAGCTGAAAAAATGCTCAAATATTGTCACTAGTGTTTTTACACTTTGGGGGATTCCCCCAGTGCCAGTGATCACTCCAGTATGCGTCTATGTGTAGGGCTAACAGGAGGCTTCATTGGGACGCCTGCAGACATGGTGAATGTTCGGTGAGTGCTTTTTGTTCCTTTTCTGACTGATGATTGCCAAATCCTTTTGCTCTGTACATATGATTTTTTTTCCTATTTGAACAGAATGCAGAATGATGTAAAGTTGCCACCAGAACACAGGAGAAAGTGAGTATATAAAGAGGTATTTTTCAGTGTGAAGATGAATTCAAAAGTGAATTTTAATCCTGGACAGCTAATGGTTGTCCTAGTTTGTTTTCTCTCCTTTAACCGCCCTCTAAGCCTTCTGATTTTTAGATAGAGGGGAAATAGAGGAACGCGATGGCTTTCTGTGAGCATCTCGTCTGTTTTGCAGCTATGCGCATGCTCTCGATGGGGTCATCCGTGTCTGGAGAGAAGGTCAGTGTTATTTTAAAAAGTCACGGTAAAGATTTGCTTGTCGGATGTCACCTGTGACCCACCAAGATCAATACGCTTCAAATTCATTTTCAGTTAAGAAAGGAAAAAGTGGCTTTTGTAGCATTTCATTCATTTTTTCTTGTGAACGGCTTTATGAGTATCATGCCCTGTCAGCGGCCACCCGAGGCCGTCCTTGTTGAGGTTGGTGTTTTTGTTTTGTTTTGGACTTTTATTATGAAGGGTGATGGGTTTTCGTTATTTCTGACAGCTATGTTTAGTTAAATGTTTGTGTTTGGGGATTGGTTGGTGAAGGCTGGGGTTTAGTATTTAAGTTCTTTAGGGTCCGACCTGAGTTGTCGGTCCACCATCATACTGACTCTAGTTGAGTGTTTCCCGTTCTTCTTTTGTTGTGAAGTTTATTCTGGCCGTCGTGCCTTTTGTTTTGAGTTTTTGATAAGAAAGGAAATGGAATTCTGCGAGTGCGCCTGTTATCTGTGCCTGGAGAAGGAGGGGAGACGTGACAACGAGCTGATTCTTCTAATTGAAAATGGAACTGGGACCATTTCTGACATGCAGATGTCTTTTCTTGCAGAAGGAATAAGGAAACTGTTCTCTGGAGCTTCAATGGCATCCAGCAGAGGTGCTCTGGTCAGTGTAGGACAGGTATGAATGTTTGAACATTTGGGTCCAATTTTAAAATCTTTACATTATTCATTTCAGAGTCATTTCAGATCTATGGTGTCTTGTCTAGCTCTCCTGCTATGACCAAGCCAAACAGCTGGTGTTGGGGACTGGGGTCTTCACTGACAACATGGCCACTCACTTCATCGCCAGCTTTATTGCCGTGAGTCCATCCTGCTTTACATCTTTTCTTTTCTTTTATGAAGATCCAAAGCCTTTTTGGAGTTGGAACTGTTTTGCCTGTTGAAGCCCTGTAATAACCACTGAAGTGCTGTAATTTTGACAGTGCTGTACAACATTGCAAGGAGAGCCATGCCTTATTAATAAAATCAACAAAAACGTGCTCATCACCATGCCTTCCTTACTTTTGCCTTAACCTCTGACTTTTCTTTGACAGGAGTCGTTTAGGTGTACTTAGCCTACAGTAGCTTGGTTGAATAGCGGACATTGATTTAAGTTCAGCTTTACAGGTTGAAGAACAGATGTGGACTACTTGAGCACTGATGTACATCGCTCTGGATAAGAGCGTCTGCTAAATGCGTAAATGTAAAACCTTCGCTGGAAAACCAAATTCATCTGCAATAATGAGGAAATGCTGTTTTATAGGCTGCTAGCATTAAAACAAAACATTTACTAACACCTGAAATGCTTGTTTGAACAGGGGGGCTGTGCCACTATCCTGTGCCAGCCAATGGATGTGGTGAAGACCAGGCTGATGAACTCCAAGGGAGAGTACGGGGTGAGACTGCTCGAGATTTGCCTGGATTCTGGAGCATTTTCTCTGCTCCTAAACACTCTTCAACCCGGGAATGACTCATGTTTAACACTAGAATGGCTGACAGCGTCAACTGATGTAATTTCATCAAGCTCAGAATCAGAATCGCGTCTATTGGCCTATTGGAGCAGCAGCATGCTCTGTAAGAGACATATGGGTGTGGTGTAGGCACATGTACACACGTATCTTTACATATTGTTGTTGTTTTATACTGTTGTGCTTGAGAGACACCATCAACTGGAATAAAATTCCTTCTATGTGTTGCTCACATACTCGGCCGATAAGATTCTGATTCTGATTCTGATATGGCAACTGGCACTGTACAACGGGCTCTGGGTCCAAAGTCCACTGGACACTTGCTGTGTCTGCTGGCTGCAGCTTGTGTGGGTGTCTGCCGGTAGGCTGCAGGACTAAATGCCCCAACATACTGCAGCAGCGTCGTATCAAGAAGCGTCTTGTGCGAACCTGGGCACTGCGTCAATTGACGAACGCAGCCATTATAGGTATGGCCAGTTACCTGCCTTTCTAGTGTTAACTGTGTTACTTATCTGTAGTATTTATACCAGCATTTGTGTGTATATCATAGTGTATTTCATACTGAGTTTTTTTTCTACAGATTTTTTTCACTGGATTTATTTATACTTTATATTTTATACTGTACTTGTCTCTGTGTCTCTGTGTGTCTGCACAGTTATAACATAAGCAATGTCCTCTGGAGTCTATTCAAGTTTTATGATTCTGAAATGTAAAAATGAAGATGCCACGCCCATCTCACCTTGTGCTGATCTGTTAGGCCTACAGATCAAGTCAAACTTGATGAATTCTCATGGCAACAGCAGAGAGTAAAATTCCAGACAACAGTGAAACTACGAAGCTGCACCAGTAAATCTGTCACCTCCGAGCCAAGAGGAGCCTGCTGCGAAATCAGCAGCACCTGGATAACCAGAATCTCCTCCAAACCCACTGAGTCTTTCTCACCCAACTGAACACTGGTAGACGTGGAATAAATTGTCAAATGGAGGACATTTATTCACTGATTTATACAAAATACAATATTTGAGCTGCAAACAAATACGTTCTGGGTTTTTACTTTTGTAATAGTAAGTACTTCTTTTTAGTGGTTCAATCTAGAGAAACATACTGTCTGAAGTTTTGATATGGTAAATGAGCACCGGAACCATTATAGTGGGGGGCGAGGGGTCATTCGTTTTGTGGAAAAGCATGTAATAAAGTCCAAAAAAAAAAAAACCAGACTTAAAGCACACTGGCAGTTCGCCTCTGCTGTGAGTCATATTTACGGGCCTGGTGTTAACTTGACAGAATGTGTCCTTTGACCTGGGGGTTGCCAAAACTTTCACATAAAACTGAATGTAAATATCCCAGAATATACCTCAGCTGCTGTGTGCTGCTGTGTGCTGCTGTGTTTTTAATGGTACTTTCAGGCATATTGGGAGAGCTTCTGCACGTGCTGCTGATACAGACAGGCCAGCTGTGCAGAGGAATTTTGGCTCATGGAGCTTTTGCTGGCCTTGGCTGTGGCCCCGCACTGCAAACGATTTGAAAGGGATAACGCAGCACAGTAGGTATACTAGGAATGAGATGAGCAGATATTCCTTTGGAGGAGAACTCCATCCTAGTACAGCGCCAAAGCCCTCCTCATTCTACCAGCCCAAAGAGACAATTACAGTGATATACTGGAGCTGTATTTTTCTTACACCGCCTCATCATGCATTTTATCCTTGCTGGTATACAGTGTACTGTAACTTTCCAGGATGTAATTTAAAGACAGCAAAAGTTATATATTGTTGTTTGAATCATTCAAAGGTGTCACGTCTGGTCTGCCTCTCAGCCCGTCGCCCAATTACTAGGGGGTACACAGCTCTGGGCACGGGCAGGTATGTAATAGTTTGGTGTCTGTGGTCGTTTGAGTGAGGAGCTTCATTAGCATAGTACAGGGTTGCTAGGTATTTAACGATGTGGCCACCTGTTCTGTGTTAAATGGAAGTGACCTGATTATTGTTGCTGTCATGTGATTGGCTGTGGATGTGAGTGTGTGGGTACAAGTGCCAGCCGATCACCAGAATTGGCACGGGGCCTCCGATCCAGTTCAGGCAAGTCTTCCTTGAACGAGGAAACCCTGTATCTAAACTCTGGGTTGTGAGTGAGCTTAAATATTTGTACCCAGTAACCAGCTGTATTTGTACCCAGTAACCAGTGGAGAGAACTGACAGCCAGCAGTATCACCGCCAGCTGGCATTCGGGTCATCCTGGACTAAGAGGGGTTTAATGCATGTCTCCCACTCTGTTCCAAAGGCGTGAACAGGAGTATGCCAGTGTGATGAGAAAGCCCCATGAGGGAGGGGAAAAGGTGTACGAGCCTCTGAAGGCAGAGGACTTAATTTGAATTACGGAGGAGTTTGGTGCTGCAGCAGAACCCCGGTCCTGTGTGCAAATGAAGCAACATATGAGGATAGAGTCCTCCTGAACTGTGTAATAGAACGTTAAGTTAGTACATGCATTCCAGAGAGAAGTTCCTTTGGTGTGAAGACATGACTCCCACGACCAGAGCTGTAGTTTGGTGTGTCAACCGGCACGGCTGAAACCTACTCTTTGTTTTGTGAATCAAACCTCACTGATTATCCTTACTGCTGTCTCCTCTAGTGCGTCCTTCCCCAAGCGCGACATGACAGAAGACCCTGCCCAAACCATGGACACCGCAGCAGTTCCCCTGCCAGCTGACGAAGATTTGCTCCAACAGCAGGTAGCGAGCCACCAGAGTCAGCTGGAGCAGCTCACAAACATGGTTGGGTAGCTTGTGCAAGCTGTGAAATCAACCCCACCACCTACACCAGTCTCGGCCACGTTCGTGATAGCACCCTGGCACGCTTCGTTACCTGAGAGGTATGGTGTGGACACGTGTAGAAACTTCCTGTTAGCCTGTGAGTTATATTTCACAGAGTACCCGGAGATCACTCCGCATCAAAAGCTGTCGGTCATGACACAAAGACTGATGGGACGGGCACAAGACTGGGCTACGGCAGTATGGATGGGGGGGATGCACTAGTTCCAGAATATACTGACTTCCTAAGCAAGTTTAAGGCCTTTGATTACCCGGACCACGGGAAAACCAGCAGCTCGCGGTTACTCCAGCTGCGACAAGGGACGAATTCAGTGCCAGAATACTCGGTCATCTTTGGAATATTTGCGGCAGAAAGTGGTTGGAATGAGCCAGCCCTGGTAGCAGTATATCGAAAGGGGCTAAATCCAGATCTTCAGCTGGAACTGGCATGCAGAGACGAGGGGCTCACCCTTGACCAGCTCATCACCCTCAGCATTCGGCTCGACCAGCATAAAAGAGGCAAAGCTCCTGTGACAAGCGGGAAGGGGATAAAGGCAGCTGCTAAGGTTGCAACTGAGGCTGCTCCTGTACAGGAATCTAACACACAAGAGCCGATTGACGTCACAAGAGCAGAGGAGATGGAGGCAGGCGGGGCTGCATTTGTACTGTGGGGAGAAGGGCATTTGGTGGCTTCCTGCACCCTTCTCCTGCCCAAGGTCATGCCTCCTCCTATATCTCTTTCCTTGTCCCCCTCTCACAACTTATGTAAAATCAAGCTTACTCTGTCTATTTCTAACTATTCTTTTCTTGTTTTTGCCCTTATAGATTCAGGGTCAGCTGGCAGCTTTGTGTCCAGAGCGATGGTGGTTGCGTTCGGACTCCTGGTAGAGAAGTTACCAGAACTCATCCCGGTGTGTGCCCTGGATGGTAACTTAATAGCTGGCAGGGCAGTGGGTTGGCAAACCAGACCTTTAACCCTTCGGATAGAACCAGGACACATAGAAACCACAGTCCTCTATGTGTTGAAACATTCTGAACCCCTTCTTGTCCTGGGTCTACCCTGTTTAATAACCCATAACCCTCAGCTAGATTGGGGTGCTGCAAGGGTGTTGCAATGGGGTCCCAAATGTGCAACCCATTGTGGCACCACATATTTGGGGATAGGCTTGTCACGATACGATACTAAGGATGGTACTCGATACTCGATACTATTTTCGATACTACAATGGAGGAAAAACACAGGAATTTTTAATAAATAACTTAAAGCTTGGCAGCCCATTTAAAGGCGCACGATGCTTTGGGGGAACAATGCACTACCAAACCAAACCCCTTAATTTAACCCCTTAAAATTACCTTAATTTTGAAAATTAAGGGAAAAAGTGCACAGATTAAGGCTGATTATGGGGTAAAACTACTGAATTTTCCTCTTACTTTTTAAAAGTTGCCCCTTAAATAATAGAACCTCCTGAAAAATTCCGTATGTTTAAGATTAAGGGGTTTCACACTCGTGCCTTAAATCCACTTTTACTGTAAAATTAAGGAATCGCTTCACAAATTAATGGCCACTTAATTCAGATTAAGGGGGTTGATGTATTTTCAGGGGTAAATTAAGGTAGGGTTAAGCACATTTTAAGTACATAGTGATGGGGAAAGGATTTGGGCTAATAACTCCAGATCCCCATGAGCTAGGGGGCAAACAGGGGATCTACCAGCTTGTCAAGTTTGGCGTGCCTGGGTGCTCGCAGGACCGACGTGCTGGTTCTGCGGGTAGGAGAGCTTCGCCACCGCCCACGTTCGATAGGTCTGGAGGAGCTGGGTTAGGTTGTTCTCCGGCCGAGCAATGGTGCAAAATGCGGCTCGGGACCCATTTATAGGTGTGTGCCGCTTTTTTTCCTCCATAGAGAGCAAGGGGAGAGCCTCAGGGCTCCAAAGCCCCAAAGGAGGGAAAAAAAGCAGCACGGAACCAATCGGGCAGCAGCACGAATCGGGCACTGACAGTCCAAAGCCGGTTTCATGTAAACATTGGGTCCTCCAAGGAGCCAGAGGAGAGGTTGCCTGCTGCCTGTTGAAAATTGTTGTAGTCTGCCGGCAATTTCCATGAACTGGCAGACGGAAAACTGGCATTTATGTATCGATAACAGTGCTAATTGACTTCAATTGACTACATTTTAGTATTGATAAGTATGTGAGAATCGATTTTTTTTTTTACTTTATTTGTGGAGCACCTCGATAGAAAGCCTGAGATGCTAGTTCAGATCCCCTTGCAGTACTGCGACCTAGCTGAGGTGTTTAGCGCATCTATGGCCGCTCGCCTCCCTCTGCATCGGTCCTGGGACTGAGCTATAGACCTCCTGCTGGGGAAAGAGCCGTCTTGCTCAAGAATATACCCCCTTTCCGAAAAGGAAACACGGGCGATGGAAGAATATATTGCCGAGGTGCTCCGACAGGGGTGTATATGTGGGTCCGGTCTCCTGCATCAGCGAGGTTCTTTTTCAAGGAGAAGAAAGATGGGGGGCCTCCGACTGTGCATAGATTATCGTGGGCTTAACGCAGTCATGGTTAAATATCCGCCCCCTCTCCCTCTTATCCCCCTAGCCATCGAGCAGCTCTGTGGGGCGAGCATATTTTATATGCTCGACCTGTGGAGCACGTATAACCTCATGCGCATTAGGGCAGGCGATGAATGGAAGACTGCATTTAGCACCACATCTGGCCATTACCATTATTTGGTTATGCCATACAGCTTGGCAAACACTCCGTCCTGTTTCCAGGCCTTTCTAAATGATGTATTCAGAGACTGGCTACACCAGTTTGTTATTGCCTATATAGATTACATCTTAATTTACTCTAAAAACATCAAGGAGCACATCACACATGTTCGTGCAGTACTTTGTCGCTGGCTCACGCACGAGCTATACGTAAAGGCAGAGAAATGCGAGTTTCATGATCAGAAACTCTCATTTCTTGGTTACCAAATAGGCCCGGGGGGGCGTGGCGATGGATGAGGGTAAGGTGACAGCAGTGACAGAAGCCCACAACAGTAAAGGGACTACAGAGGTTCTTAGGGTTCGCCAATTTTTACAGGCAATTTATTAAGAACTTTAGTACTGTGGCAGCACCGCTCACTGGCCTGCTGAAAGGCAAGCCAAAACAGCTGAAGGTGACGCCTGCCACTAGAGAGGCATTTGCACGCCTGAAGGAGGCATTTACCTTAGCCCCCTTATTGAAATTACCAGACCCAGCAAAACCTTTCGTGGTCGAGGTGGATGCCTCTGAGGTAGGTGTGGGAGTGTTGTTGTCCCAGTACTACGAGGCCCCTTGCATACTACGATGACATCCCTACACTTTCTTCTCGAGGAAGCTTACTGGCACAGAGAGAAATTATGACATCGCCAACCGAGAACTGCTGGTGATCAAAGCTGCGTTAGAGGAGTGGCGCCACTGGTTGGAGGGGGCTAGACACCCTGTCACTGTGTACACAGACCACCAGAATCTAGAATATATCTGGCAGGCAAAACGACTCTGCCCTAGACAGGTACGGTGGGCCCTGTTTTTCATCAGATTTAATTATATGATTACGTATCGCCCTGGATCACGCAATGGGAAAGCTGATGCCTTATCTAGGTGCTTTCCAGTTCCAGAGGAACCAAAACGGAACAAAACCATTATTCCGTTGGCGTTTGTGGTGCCTCCCATAAGGTGGGATGTTAATGGAGAGATCGAGCGGCTGAACTCGGAGGGGACCAACCCACAAACCTGTCCTGTAAATAAGAAATTCGTGCCAAAATCTTTAAGAATGAAAGTGATAGAGTGGGCAAACAGCAAGCCTGCTACGCGGCATCCAAGGATCCACCGAACTGTTGAGGTTGTGAGTCAGAAGTAGTGGTGGCCTTTGCTGTGGGCAGACATGGAGAAGACCGTAAGGTTTTGTTCCATGTGCGCTGTGTCTAAGACACTGTGTCAACCGGGAAATTAATTGCCTACCGGGAAATTAATGCCCCTACCAATACTGCAGAGGCCGTGGTCTCATATAGCTGTGGACTTTGTAACGGACCTCCCGGTGTCCTCAGGGTACATGGTGGTTCTGGTGGTTGTGGACCGGTTTTCGAAAGAGGTTCCGGTTCCTTCCTTTTGTTTCTCTCCCAACAGCCCTTGAAGTAGCTGAGGCGCTCTTCCGGCCTGTGTTTTTGCCATATGGCATCCCGGAGGACATCCTCTCTGACCGAGGCCAGTTTGTTTCCTGTGTTTGGGCAGCATTCTTTAAGAAACTGGGGACTACTACCAGCTGAATAGTCATAAAACTACCCTCACGTAAGTTATCCCCCAAGTACTTGGGCCCGTTTGAGATTGTGAGACAGGTGAATTCTGTATCATTCGAATTGAAATTACCACCCCACTGCGGATTCATCCTGTCTTTCACATTTTTCTCTCTAGACCAGCCGTGATGGAATCATTGGACAGAGGGGAGGTGGAGCCCACTCTCCCCGCAGCTATTGAGGTCGAGGGAGCCCCGGCATACAGAGTCAATTGACTTTTGGACTCTCAGAGATGCCAAGGGGGTCTCCAGTACTCCAGACTGGGAGGGGTACAGTCCTTAGGAGAGGAGTCATGTTCCAGCCAGGGTAGTTCTTAATCGAGAACTCATAAAGGAATTCCACCCGAACAGCCCGGACCACCCAGCTCATCGTCCTCGGGGGCATCCTCCATGGGGACCGAGGTCTGTGGGGCGTCCCGGTCACCGTGGACATCCTCATACGGCTTCGAGGGGGGTCGGGGTAGCCCCTCGAATCTCCCTAGAAGCCAGTCCTGGGGGGGGTACTGGTCTGCCTCGCAGCCCATCGCCCGTGTACTAGGGGGTACACAGCTCTGGGCACGGGCAGGTATGTCATAGTTTGGTGTCTGTGTGTGTGTAGTCGTTAGTTGCCTAGGCAACTCAGGTTTGAGTGAGGAGCTTTATTAGTCTAGTACAGGGTTGCTAGGTACCTAACAATGTGGCCACCTGTTCTGTGTTAAACGTAAGTGCCTTGATTATTGTTGCTGTCGTGTGATTGGCTGTGGATGTGAGTGTGTGGGTACAAGTGCCAGCCGATCGTCAGAATCGGCGCGGGGTCTCCGATCCAGCTCAGGCAAGTCTTCCTTGAATGAAGAAAACCTGTATCTAAGCTCTGGGTCATGAATCTGAGTCCTGAGTTGTGAGTAAGCGTGAATATTCGGGTGCTGCTGTGAAGCTGAGTACCCAGGCGACACAGACATTGCAGACGCACCCTGTCTCAACCAGCTGTCTCTCCGGCGACAGGGGAGAGAACCGACAGCCAGCAGTATCACTGCCAGCTGGCATTCGGGTCATCCTGGACTAAGAGGGGTTTAATGCGTGTGTCTCCCACTCTGTTACACAGACGTGAACGCGAGTACGCCAATCCAAAGAGAAATCCCCACGGGGGAGGGGGGAAAGGTATATGAGCCTCTGAAGGCAGAGGCCTTAATCTGAACTACGGAGGAGTTTGGTGCTGCGACAGAACCCTGGTCCTGCGTGCGAATGAAGCAACGTAAGAGGGGAGAGTCCTCCTGAACTGTGTAATAGAACGTTAAGTTAGTTCATGCATTCCGGAGAGAAGTTCCTCTGTTGTGAAGACACGACACTCACGACCAGAGCTGTAGTTTAGTGTGTCAGCCGGCACGGCTGAAACCTACTCTTTCTTTTGTGAATCAAACCTCACTGATTATCCTAACTGCTGTCTCCTCTAGTGCGTCCTTCCTCACCTACGACATGACAAAAGGGCAATTTTAATGGTTAAGCTCACCAAGACATTTTGGACAATGCCATGCTTCCAACTTTGTGGACACAGTTTGGGGAAGAACATTTTCTATTCCACACAAATTCCTACAGAAATGCTCCAAAATCTTTCCAAGATGAGTGGAAGCTGTTCTAACTGCAAATGGAGTTTATTAACATTTCTGTTGGTGTACTGGTAGGGCATCCCCATACTTTTGTCCATATAATGTACCGTTTAAAGCTTGGCTTATGACACCTAGCATATTCAGTGTTTACTTCCTATAACATTTGCATGAAGCAAGCAGGCTTTTAATGAAGTTCTCATTCTCTCTGACAGTGTTTACTGTAGCCAAGAGTACCACTAAAGTTCTATATAGCACTGAAGATAATATTTCTTTTCTTTTAATCAGGTTAACAAAATATTGTTCTTGTCTTTGTGTGTCTGTGTAATCGTGGCATAAGCAATTTCCTCTGGGATCAATTAAATTTTCTGATACTCATTCTAATTCTGATACAGTATGACCAGGCACGTTCATGTCTGTACTTGTACTTACTATATTATGCTGTACTACACTTCACTATACTTTTATAATGCTAAACTATCCTGCATAATGTAAATACGCTATACTACTACTACTGCACTGTAATGGAGTATACGATATTGTACAATGCTATATTATACTGTTTTGTACTACACTATATTTTAATGTACTATACTATACTGTGCCATATCATACCATACCATGCTATACCATACCATACCACACTACACTCAACTATATTATACTGCAGAGTACCATACTATACTAAACAATGCAATACTGTGATACAGTGCTATATAGTTGTGTACTACGCTTAGGAAATTTATTTAAGATTATGATTAGATTTATACATTATTAGGATAAGACACTGCAAGTGAAATCTAATCTTGTGAAGTCTTGTCCATATCTATTTCTTGTTTTAAGAATGTTTTATGAATACTAATTACTATTCAACTTCTTTCAGACACTTTTATGGTTCAGATCATTTTATCCAGTGAGAATATCTTATTCTATTGATTTCATGCATCACTCTTGGAAATAGCTGGAATACTGTTCCAGACTAGGTTTCAGCAGAGTGCTGCACATTTTTTTTGGGTGATCTACAGGACCTGCTAAATTCCTTTCATTTTCTCTTTGTCTTTATCGTTTTCCATTTGTCTCTTGGAGTTGGTCACGAGGCAGATTGGGTGATGTTTAATTGGGTATTTTTGTGGAAACCTACCATTTTTTCTGCCTTCCATGGGTATAAATGAAACCCATCTGCTGAATCTGGCAGTGTGGCGAGGTCTGGGTGCCAATTTGACATTAACCTAGCTTAACTCTGCAGAGACACAAATAAAGAATCAACACCCTTGATGCTGGAAGATAAAGTTTGGAGCTAAAAAATGATCAGACAGTAAATGATCAGTCTGGGGCTAATCAGTTTGCCTGATGCTCCAGTGGAGTGTGCAGTGGATGTTTATTGTTGTGGAGGAGTCTGGGGCTTAGGAAAGTAGTTTTTGCCATCATAAGTTTGTCGCCTACTAGCTCCATTTTCCACATCTTTCTCTCACATGCTTGTCCTCCTTCTGACTCCACACAGCTATTGGAACTTTCCACCATGGTCTGAACCAATGGTCTACACACACTTTACAATGGGGCAACAAAAAAACAATAAAACCAAAAAAATTAAACTGCTCTAAATCTACACCTTTAAAAGTGCCAGGGACTTTTTTGTGTTTGAAGAACCATATCTGGCTCCCTAAATAGCCTTTCAATGGATGGTTCTTAAAAGAGTTTTGTTTGTTAATGAGATGTGTGAGTGTGAAGAACTCTCGTAGGTCTAAAGAACCCTCACATGATGTAACTTTCCTGGGAAGAACCTTTAAAAGGCCACCAGGCCACCAGCTGGTGACTGCTGCTCTATGGCATTAGCTCTATTGCATTATCAAGAATTCCATCAAGACTTGTGAGTGCAGTCTGCAGCTGTACTCAGGCCATGTAGTGGTTTCTTATTAAATTGAAACCTCTGCTACGTTAAGTAATGACCATGTGTGGAAAATACACTAAAATCTTCAAGCTCCCCCAGCAGCAGTTAGGGGCTGTTGTCACTGCTAATAGCCATCACTGCAGTGTGCTTTAAGGGTAGATGAAACCAGACTAAGGACTGACTTCCTTTTTTCTCATTATCAAACGCTGTGCTTATGAGATGTGACAAACATATGCTGCTGAAATCAAACCTTTGTATCTCAAGGCCATCTGTTTAGTGCCTTTGATTATGTGCTAAAATTCCAATTTTTGTACGTAATCTCTCCATGGACAAGAACCAACAGGGCTAGTAATCCAATTTGCTAGTGTGCTATCATATGTAAACATGCATTAGCTTGAGGAGGGCAAAAGCAAAATAAAAGACAGAGAAATATGACCCATATGTTCTGCCAAAATGGAACCTTTGTATTAATCTCTGTGTTTATCCACCATCTCTGCGACCGTCTATTGGGTCCTGGAGCCATCTGTTTGTTGATAATGTTTGAAGTACTCTGCAAAAAAAATCAAATGACAAAAACTTGGATGGATTGAAAATAAGATGTAAATACTTATATTTGGAAAAAATCTGTCAATGGGTTGACAATGGGTTATTAAGAAATAACTGAAATATGCAAAATAAGCAAAAATATCTAGTTCAGAGCAAAAATAAATGATTTATTGCCTTGAAATGGCAGAATTTCCACTAACATGTTGCATCGTGATCTAGATATCTAGATAATTTTGTTTCGTTTTTCAAGAAGTTTTTCTTAAAATAAATTGTGCATGCCCCATTGATTTCTCTTGTTTCTGGATTTTTTTGTTTTTTACAGTGTAATCTCGTTATGTAAAAGGCTTATATAGCTAAAAAGGTATATTAGGGCTTCTGCAGCGTGTATTCAGAGGATGGCGTGAGGGAGAGAAGAAAAACAGAGAGAATGTGTGCCTGCTGTTCTTTCTCCCTGGCATCAAAAGCCCAACATGCCGTCATTCTTTCCAAAGGCCCAGGCTGGCCTGATCTTTGGAGAACTTCTGGTCCAACAGCAAAACTGTGGCGAGAATCAGGCCACATTTCTGAAGCTAGACTGAATTTAGGATGAGTCGTCTAAGGATCCATCCTGGCAGAAAGTCATAACTGGACCAGTGTTCTGTCTCAGACTATTCATCATCCAGTACTTTCCTTTTACTCTGGCTCGAGCTGGGACCCTTTGGCCAGGAAAACAGGCCTCAACTGCAATCGCAGATCCATGCATTGTTAAAGAGATTAGTTACTTTGAGTATTTTCTTCAGGGGCGATAACTTATATCTGAAACATATTGGACAAACATGTTTGAGCATGTGGTGGTCCGTCTTTAAATGGAATAAGCAGGTGCAGCCCCTGTGGCACATCTGGGCTCCCATAGAGGCTTTGCTGCTGGACCCTGATGCTGAAGTCTGTCAGCATGTACAGCATTTGTCTTTAAGATGTTCCACTGGTTGACTTGATTTGGAAGATTTTGTTTCAGAGATGTTCATCCAGATGCAGCACCTCAGGGACTACTAACATGTTTGGTATATAGTGTTGTATTGATGTTTATAGTAAACTGGAACATGAAAGAACATTTTTGTCACTGCTGTGTGATGCAGAAGGCTCAGAACTTTAAATCCTACCACCTGACCCGGGATCTGTTTCCAGTGATACCACAACAGCTGTCCTTGATTGAGATCCATTATTCTTTTTATTGGCTGAGAAAGATGGCTTAGTCTTAGTAACTCTTGCTTGGTTGGATTTGTTTTACAGTGTGTTGCGAAAAATCCAGGGGTGTTAAAAGTATGTAAGTGAAAGTATGGGTACTGTAAGTGAAATGTAAGTGAAAGTATGTAAGTGAAAGTATGGGTATTGTGTTAAAGTGGAAATATGAAGCCAAAAATATCCAGATAGTCAGAAAATATCTATAGTTAAACACACTGAAGTATGTGGAAGAAAATACTAACCAGTTTAACCCCTTTTCACAATAACCATAAAATGCAGTTTCCCAAAAAATTGATGTGGAACTGTGGTTTAGTTTCACTGCCACCTTTGTTGAGCTATGCTTTACTTTTCTATCAAGTGTAGTTTTACAGTGCAGTCCGCTGTTAGGCTAATTTGTTGACATGTTCAGTCAGGGTGGCAACCAAATAAAGGTGGACACTTGGAGGTACTTTTGAATTAAAGTGTAGATCATTTATAGAAAATATTTTTGCTAATGTGTATAGTTAACAATAATGATTATAATAACAATTCTCAGTTATAAATGTTGTTACCTAACTGTTCCTAACATAAACTATGTATCACTGTGTTTTGTCAGGTAATCCTGACAGGCAGGGTCACAGGTGAGGCCTAGACTTGTAACAGTGTGATTATCCCATAAGATTAAATGGAGATATTTATACTGAATTATTACTACGAGGTCTATTAAATATGTTGTTGATGTCTGTGAGATGTGGACATTCTCCAAAACCTGGCATAAATTATATGGACAAAAGTATTGTTTTTTTGAGGTTCTAGGCCCCTTACTTCCAGTGAAGGGCAAGCTTAATGCTTCAGCATAACAATACATTTTGGACAAGAACCTTTTCTATTCCAGCATGACTGTGCCCCAGTGCACAAATCAAGGTCCATAAAGAAATGGTTGGATGAGTTCGGTGTGGAAGAACTTGACTGGCCACACAGAGCCCTGACCTCGACCCCATCAAAATACCTTTGGGATTAACTGGAACAGAGATTGTGAGCCAGGCCTTCTCGTCCAACATCAGTGTCTGACCTCATAAATGCTCTTCAGAATGAATGGGCACAAATTCCCACAGAAACTCCAAATTCCTGTGGAAAACCTTCCAAGAACAGTGGAAGCTGTTCTAGCTGCAAAGGGGAATCAATTTCATATTAAAGTCTATGTGTTTGAATGCAATGTCATTAAAGTCCCTGTTGGTCAGGCGTTCCAATACATTTGTCGATATAGTGTAGATACATATTTATATTTATATATATATAAAGAGAGAGAGAGAGAGAGAACAGGAAGAGTGATATATACAGTGTATATAGAGAGCTGTTTCTTATTTAAATTGTCTCTCTCTCTCTCTTTGTGTTAGCTACGCTTACTGGGAGTGTTGCTAACTTGATTTTACATTCTTAGTCTAATGTAAGCTACAGCGCCAGAAGCTTGGCTAGACGGTTAATGGGCTTCTTTGCCCGAGTTAAGATTTGTCCAGTTGGAAACTTGGTCTGCAGGACTTCAATTGGATACCACTGGGTTTTATTAGGTTCACCTATCTAGACAGTGTGCTGCCCCTCTTCTTGCATTCAGAACATCTTGAATTCTACTGAAAGTGGCTTGTACAAGATGCTGAAGTGTTTTCGGCAACTGTAACCCAGTCAAGGCAAAATCTGTGATGCCTTCTGAGATGACTTTCTGCACACACGACTGTAAAATTAATTTACTTTTTACTCTATTCCTGTCAAGCCTTGAAACAGTTTTGAGTGAAAAGACCAGAACAACAGACATTTGGGATGTCATGTAGAACAGTTAGGTTCTTTATGCTCTTAGGAAGGTTCTTCTTTTAAGTCATGGTTCCTCTTAGTGGTTCTCCTTCATGATCTTAAAGAACTTCACTGGAGTTCACTGCCTAGCTTTTGAGTCTTGGATTCTTAGTGGTTCTCTTGAATGTTCTTGTGGAGGTTCTCCTTTTGAGTCTTGTTTCCTGTCGGTGGTTCTGTCTTGCGCTGGTCGAGAGCTTCTCCTTTTGAGTATTTGAGTGTTTTTCTAATTTGAAGGGATTAGGTTTCATCGTTCATGAGTAGAATCACTCAGTAACCACATAAAAAATGACAGCGTCACTGGCGCAAAACACAGCAGTGCTGATTTATTCCACTACTTCGGCTGCTTTCCCCTTTAGGTCAGCGCGTTCTCTGCAGCATTTAAATCCACACAGTGCCTCCCCACTGTGTAACAGAGCCAGCATTATGGCACAGTCCCACACATGCTACAGCAAGCACCTCCCCAACGCCCACAAAGCATTATTATTTTAATTCCCCCGGTAAACACTTCAGATTCTATTTGAGAGGGTCTTATGAGGTATGCTGTTATAAATGAATCTCAACAACACTAATAAAAAACTTGGCTGACCTTCTGAACTCCTTTTGAGGCCTCCTGGTTTCATCTTACCATTTTAACACAGACTCGGACAACTGGGTAATCAAATAAAGTGAATCTTAAGCCAATACAGTTTCTTTTTTGCTTAGATAACAGCTCAGAAGAGATGGGATCTTAGCAAGAGTTTCCAGTTTGTGTTGAAGTAAAATCCCTCGTCCCTGAGAAGGGCCAAATGGCTTACCCCAAATGTAGTCGATCATCCAGGATGTAGCTTATACGCCACCCATTATTGTGGTGCTGTTTAATACAAATAGGTTTGTTTATGTGGTTTCTTGGTCTCCGTCCTCTCTACAATGAGTGTTAGCAAGAGGAGAAGGGCAATAAAGCAAATCAAAGGAGTGGCTGCAGGCTGGGGTATAATGGCAGAAAGCATTGCTGTATATTCACAATATCAGTGTTTCGTTTTGTATATTCTGTGCTGTGAGGCAGTTTAGCCCCACTCATTTATCCTAAAGCACTTTAGCTCCACCCATTCAGCCTATAGCACTTTAGCCCCACCTATTGATCTTAGTGTAGTTACTCATGCCCCTGCAGCCTACAGCAGCTTAGCCCCACCAACTCAGTCTACAACGGTTTAGCCCCGCCCAATCAGCCTACAGCACTTTAGCCCTGCCCCTTCTGTTTACTGTAGCTGGTCCTATCCATTCAGCCTATACCAGCTTCTCTCTACGTATTCAGCACACCATTTCGTACACCTGCCCATTCAGACTACAGTGCTTCACAGACCTTAAGTGATGTACAAAAAAAAATCAGTTCAGAAAGTGTAAATTAAATAAGTGACCAGTATATTACTGACACTGGTGCCACGATCAGGATTTGGTTTATAAAACCATTTAAGATCATATCTCCAGATCATCTCTCCCTCTTTGGCTTTCATTTATAATCCTAAATTCTTCATGTTTAATCCTGAACCTTCATCTAACATGAGAAATGCCGTTTTAATCAAGTTTAGGTAAATGTTGTTATGCAAAAATGCAGATAAGACAAATCATATTTTTCTTATTAAAGAAATACAAATAACACAGGTCAACAGGTCAAAATCATCAGAGATAAGTTTATGTGGGTTTTGTAGTGTTTTTCATGCTGATTTC